>JAODAL010050837.1:0-27108 GCA_025379985.1 Phyllomedusa bahiana | reverse complement strand
CGGGGAATCCAGCGAGCAAATACAAAAAGCTTTTGAAATGGTCTTGGATGTTTTTTTCCCAGGACCCCACACAAACCCTTGACTTTTTGGGGCAAGTGGTGAATGGTTACATGACGATTTTCAAAATTGGCAACCTCCACTTGCTAGAGGGACTGTTCATCAATAGCAGTGTGGGGTCGCCCTGGAATTGTTTGCATAAAGTCCGCTATTTGAATTGACTATGCCATCTTGACTACATTTATTAGGGGAATCATCACAATTAACCTTTTAAGCTCATGAAACGTCTCTTTTAGTGTGTGGCCTTTCAAGTAAAGGAACTTGATGACTATGTTTTCCACTTGGTCCATTATCAAACCTCATACCAATTCAGCACCTGTAAAATCAAGACTGTTATCAGTTCTGAGTTTCAAATTGGCACGCAACCTATAGAGACTTATATCATTAAAATGTCTTTTCAGCATCCTGTATAAAAAAAGGGGTTTTCCGGGGAAAATCTTTTAATTTTCCCCCTTGTAATAGGTAGAACAGAAAAAAGAGTCGCCTTTGTGGTACCAACATTATTGGCTTCTTAGCTACGTGTGGTAACAGACTGCTCTCCAGTACAACAGACAATCACTACTATGTGCCTTACACTCTGTAGAGGGAACCTTATAGGATATGGCCAATAATGACTGATCATTTGCAGCGATCACTGATGAGGGATTGTAGCAATAATTCTCTTAGTTAGCAGCGTTAGGTTGCTCACATGATCCTGAAGCAGACGCACTTGTTTTTAACCCCCCGGGCCATGACATAAAAGCACAGCATGGTGCTGGAAAGGTGCTAGGATGTTCAATAAATAGACATACGTAATTTAAATCTCCCTCTTGTGGTGGTCCCAAGTACCCTGCATTTTGTGATTTATAAGCACTTTAAATATATTTGAATTTATCACAAAAATTTTCCCTATTTAAAAAAAAAATAAAAGGAAAAGAATGAAAATTTCCTTTAATATTGTACACTAACTGCCAAGAAATAATCCTCTCATTAAAGCAATAAGCAAACTTACACGATACAGTTATAGTTTAAATATAGCATCTATTCACCCCTCTCATACAGTATGTGAACTGCTTGCGACAGTAGCACTGCTGATTTTTAGCAGGATTGTTAAAAGCTATTCTCTATGATGAATGCAAATGAGCAACGAGACATGCAGTAGCATTGCCAATAATAGACAAAGGCTATGCAATAGAGTCTACGAAATTATGCTGCTAACCTCTTACTCTGTAGCAGTGACTTCATTTCACTGCCTGACCAGAGGGACTTTAAAATCAATTAGATGCGACACCATCTAGGTTACGTGCCTCAGCTGCTGTCTGGTGGATGGGAGGGGTGGAAAAAGGGCGATAGTTATGTGTTGCCATTAAAAATATGTAGAGGGGACCTTCAGAAAGCAACCCTGAGGCTGCTAACATCACAGACTCTTTTTTGTGAATGAGTAGCTTTTTGGATAAAAGTCTAAATTGCCCAACAAAGAAAGTGCAGGGGGTTTTTGGGGCCAGGGTATGAGTGTGCTATTATTTCTAGGTTTTCCAGCTGTGAGGGAATCAGAGGAAACTGAAAAAAATTTATCTTTAGCTATAGGCTCTGCCGAGATACATTTAAAACATAGTTAAATTGATAAGATATTGTGCTTCATAACAGCGTCTGTTTGTTTCTGTCTTTAGAATCTGTCTGACTGTAGGTTTTTTATGGGAATTATTTCACAAAGAGTGTGTTACAATAACAATTCCCAAGAGTTGATGTAAACATGTTGTTTAAAGGGTGGGTTTGACGATTTTATCAACAAAGTTAAATCGGCCGGTTTTTATATGATTGGATTTTTTCGATAAAGCACAATTTGGGGAAAATAGCCAAATCTATTAAAACGTGCCTTTCAGTGCTCCTTCATTTTTGGGGGCCACAAACACTGACAGAATAGAGCAGGGGGACTGGGTGTGCGCCAGACTGGGATGTGTATGGTTGTGATTGGCTGGAAAAAAACACATACCCCCGTTTTACATAGAACAGCCCTTCCTGTTCACCTCAGTGTTGTCTGTTACAAAAGCAGGACTGTGCCGGTCCTCTCAAAACAGCTCACGAAAATTTCTATTTGTTCACACAACAACTATGCTTTTTAGTGTGAACATTTTAACTTAGGTAGATTAAGGATTTGCGTTTTTTGTTATTAGGTGAGAATTTTAAAGGGGAAACTAACGATGTACACCACGGGGGGGGGGGGGTGGAGGGGGGTCCTGCGGGCGAACACAGAAACGCGGCGGGAGCTTTTGAAAGGAGAGGGTATTGTGCAGCCCGACTGTGATTTGACCCCCCGCATTGCAAGGTTTTTGATTAACGTTTTTTGGTGAAAAATTACTTGTATTTTTGCAGCCTGTACTTTTAAATTTGGTACGATTTTTCTAGTAACTGCAGTGTATTTGATATGCAAAAAATCAAATTTTTTATCCGTATATATTTAAAATAGGTGTTTTTTTTTTTTTTTTTTAAAACCCCTTTTTTTGCGTTTTTTAGGCCCAGTTTTTTTAAAAAATTGACACCCCGGGGCCAAACCCCTTCCCTTTAAAATTTTAATACACAATTTTGGTCACCGCAGGGGTATTGATAATGCAAAAACCACGTTTTATTTTCCGTACACAATTTAATTCGTATTTTTTCCTTTTTGGGGCGTCCCTTTGTTCATAGAGCCCCCTTGCACTTAAATTTTAATACAGAAATTTTGTAGTCACCCCGTGAAATTTAATTTCAAAAAAAAACCCCGTTTTTTTATCCTTACCCCCAATTTTTTAAATTTTGTTTTTACTTTTTTTGGGGGGATTTTGCGTGAAATGCAGCTATACTACGGTCCTTTCTAAAAAAATGTGGTTTTAACAGACATTTGTTCTTCACAATTGTCAAAAAGGGCTCAAGGGTGATGGGCTGTCAAAAACAGGAATAGGTAGGACACTGTTAATGGACACATATTGCAAAATGACTTGTTTTTGCAAGATCTTTAAAATAGCTAGCAATTCCTGTAGTGAGACAACCCATTTAATACAACAAAAAAAAAAAGAGAGAAACAAAGACGTGGTGGGATTCCATTCTATTTTAAAAATGAGTTTTCTAGAATTAAACTACTAAAAAACTTGAATGTACAAAATAGCTGATACAAATATTCCTCTGAATTGTACAAAAGAGGTACAGGAAGACTTGAACAGATGTAGGTTAACCAGGACAGGTATAGTCAATGTCAGTTCAACTAAAATGGTGGTTAAAAGACTCCTTTTTCTGGCACTTTTTTATTCTGTGGGTCAGACAGGTTTAATGGACATACTGCAGTCCAGAACAGGTATAGTCTATGTCCGTTTAAACTAAAATGGTGGTTCAAAGACTCCTTTTTCCGGCACTTTTTAATCTGTGGGTCAGACAGGTTTAATAGATAGTCACACTGTGGTACAGAACAGGTATAGTCTATGTCCAGTTCAACTAAAATGGTGGTTCAAAGACCCCTTTTTCCGGCACTTTTTAATCTGTGGGTCATGCAGGTTTGGGGCTCATGCTGTGGACTAGGACAGGTATAGTCAATGTCCAGTTCAACTAAAATGGTGGTTCAAAGACTCCTTTTCCCAGCACTTTTTAATCTGTGGGTCAGACAGGTTTAAAGTCATACTGCGGTGTTGGACAGATATAGTTAATGTCCAGTTCAACTAAAATGGTGGTTAAAAGACTCCTTTTTCCGGCACTTTTTTAATCTGCGGGTCATGCAGGTTTGGGACTCATGCTGTGGCCCAGGACAGGGATAGTCTATGTCCAGTTCTACTAAAATGGTGGTTGAAAGACTCCTTTTTCCGGCACTTTTTAATCTGGGGTCATGCAGGTTTGGGGCTCATGCTGCGTTCCAGGACAGGGATCTTCAATGTCCAGTTCAAGTAAAATGATGGTTGAAATCATACTGCCTTCTGGCACGTTTTAATTTGTGGGTGATGCAGGTTTAAGGGTCAGGCTCTGGTACAAGACAGGGATAGTGAATGGTGTGTGACTTTTTTTCTGTGGCTTTTATAACCTAAGTGTGTTAAATAAACGCCTATCAAAAACAATGGCTATATATCACATAAGTCCTATGGTAAAACTTAAACCATGTTAACAGTAAACACCTATCAAAGAACTGATTTTACCAATAAAGAGTAAAAATTAACAAATTTTATTGAGAATAGCAAAAATTACACATTAATATTAAAAACCAGACTAAAAATGATGACAAAAGAACTACACAGAAAAGCGTGGTGTACTATCCTCCATTTACATAACATACAGTCCAACATAGAGTATGGGTGATCTCCTATTAATAACCATATATTGTACAAACAGCCCTGTGGCATACATAAATTAACAATAAGTACCCAACCTTAATGAAAGACGTTGTAGAGAAGTCAAGGTCCCAAATTGGATGGATGTAGAGCACGCGCCCCAACGCGCGTTTCGCAGTGCGCTTCGTCCGGGGGGTAAGATGGCAATGCCGGACCTGGGTTTTTAAGTAAATGGGCCAATACTAGTACCCTCCCCCTTGTAAGTTTATGACCAATGTGCAAGGAGACACCTTGCTTAAGTAATGATTGACATCACCAAACACCACTAAAACGCTTACCTAATAAGTGATACCATGTATAAAACCGGAAAATGTAGACACCGCGCGTCCGCGGTTAAAATTGTGGCGCCAAGGCAATGAAAACATGCCACATGAAAACGGCGTCCGAAGACGGCGACTGCGCATGCGCGAGTTATTCGCGCATGCGCTCGTAAGCCGTAAGGGAAGCCCAAAAACAAAATGGAAGAACGAGTGTTTTCAATCATTACTTAAGCAAGGTGTCTCCTTGCACATTAGTCATAAACTTACAAGGGGGAGGGTACTAGTATTGGCCCATTTACTTAAAAACCCAGGTCCGGCATTGTCATCTTACCCCCGGACGAAGCGCACTGCGAAACGCGCGTTGGGGCGCGTGCTCTACACCCATCCATCCAATTTGGGACCTTGATTTCTACAACTCTTTCTTTTAAGGTTGGGAAACTTATTGTTAATTTATTGTATGCCACAGGGCTGTTTGTACAATATATGGTTATTAATAGGAGATCACCCATACTCTATGTTGGACTGTATGTTATGTAAATGGAGGATAGTACACCACGCTTTTCTGTGTAGTTCTTTTGTCATCATTTTTAGTCTGGTTTTTAATATTAATGTGTATTTTTCCCAAATTCTCAATAAAATTTGTTAATTTTTACTTTTTAATTGGAAAAAACCTAAGTGTGTTTGCCTAAGATGTGCAACGTATCCATTTGACTGTTGTGGATGTTAATTCCAGCTTCTCCCAAGCCTGTTTGGGTTGTAAGGGAATGAAGGTGTTGTTCCTCTCCCATAGACTTTAATGGTCATCGGCGATAATTATCGACTATCGGAAATCGTCTTGATAACTGCCGATATCGACTATCGACCTGATGACGATAGTCAACGTAATCGCTCATCACTATTAAAGGGGTATTCACCTTTGGAGGGCAAGTTGTATTTTTCATGGTACCATTTAAAAAATAAAATTATTTGTGGAGTGAAATAAAATTCAACTGTGGAATTTTTCAGCATGGTTTGTTTTTACGGAGTGGTATAAATTATGTGTTTCTTTATTATGCACATACGCTAAGTTTTTTTTAGTGATATCCAGCTTGCACAGTTTTTTTTATGTTTTACTACAAAAAAATACAATTGTTTTGCAATATGATTTTCTGATCAATAACTTTTTTTAATTTTCCACCTGCAGACCTGTGTCACAATCACACTTACCAGCACGTGAAAACTGTAAGGGGTTAATCTGTCTCTACTCACTCAATCTTGCATTTACCTTCCACTCAGGTAGGAAATCAAGCATGAATTATGCCTCGATCGTCTAGACACTCCAAAACAGCTGCTGTCACCACCTTCCTCAGTATTCAGTTAGAGGGAAGGAACTCCGTCACCCCCCTCCCCCCCCCAAAAAAAAAAAAAACCTCACCGGCACTTGCAGAGTGAAAACACTCTAATCAAACGCTGCTTTGGCAGCACTCACAGGGTTAAACACTAAAATCAAAGCTATGGATTATTAAAGCATACAAGGACCAAACTTCTTAAAATTTTAAGCTTTAATAAAAAAAGGTACAGTGCTTACAAAAATATAAAAATGAAGATAAAATTAAATGATATACATTCATGCAATATAGTTATAAAATAAAAGGGAGAAATCTCAGATAATTCCTGACACTTACAGTATAGATTACCTTCTGTTTCCTGGGACAAGAAAGGAAAATGGAACACAGCTCAGATGATGACTGAACCCTACATTTAGAACCAAGTTTTTCTGTTGAAAAGACACTTTTATAATTTATGCAATCGGTTCAGGTTTCAGGGTAATTTGTTGTCCCTGATTGGGGGGTTAAATGATAAAAGGGAAGGACAAGGAATATCTAACTGTATGTGTCCTTTGACTGACCCATTTTAACTTTTGGTGGTGGGTGTCAAAGTTGGATGGACAGATGAGAGTGTGGCCATCATTTGAAGTAGATAAAACTCCAGGCTCCATCTCAAAATGTCTCACTTGGAGATAACCTGTTGCATCTGCCCTCCATAAATGAGATCTAATGGTTTATGACCAGAATTAATGATGCTTGAATAAGTCAATTTATATATAGTGGAATACACATAATCTATTTATAGTTAAGGAGATATACATAAACAATCCGTAGACACTGGAATATAATTTATATAACAAACTTTCCAATTACACCTTGTACTTAAGTAAAAGGGTGAAGAAGTAAGGGGATACATTTTAGAGACTGAGTATATTTGATGATAAGCTTTCAAGAGTACTATCTCTCTTCTTCAGACATGGTGTTATACAAGAAACTGAAAATTCACAGACTTTTTATACACAAAAGACATGACCTTGGAAGGATCTTAAAATCTTTAAAAATAACAAAATGCAATATAAGTAGAGAACTTATTTTTAAAGATTTTAAGATCCTTTGAAGGTCCATATACCTGCCTATGATGGGACATATACCTGCCTTTAATACCCTCTACCTGCCTAAAGGGGACATATACCTGCCTATAATAGCCTCTGTAATGTGGAGGACCATAGGAATGATCCACAGGGGGCCATATATACCTGTTTACTAACCGAAAGGGCCTATATACTTATCTACCAATTGTACCTTGTAAATAAATTTTATTAACCATTATATACTCGAGATAAGCCCAGTTTTTCAGCACAAAAAATTTTGCTGAAAAATCTCCCCTCGGCTTATACTCGAGTCACTGTCGGCGCTCGGGCGCTGCGTGGCCCAAAGCGCCGACAGGGGCGCGTCAGTTATATGCGACTCCTCAGGAGCGCATATAAACTGAAGGCCGAGTGAGGCACAGTGTCCGGGCCCCTGCGCTAGCCCCGGGCACTGTCCGCGATCCCTTCACCCTATATGCGCTCCGGAGGAGTCGCATATAGGTGAAGGGATACCACTGCGGGGCAGAGAGCGAGCGCTCCCTGCTCCGCAGTGGACTCCGGGCGGCCGCAGACTCGCGGCCGTCCGGAGTTTCCGGCACAGGCCGCGTGTGTCATCACGCTGCGTGCGCGGCCTGGAATTTACGTCACCCGCCTGTGCCGGCAAGAAGACTAGACGAGCGGAGAGCGCGGGAGATGGACGCAAGGGATCCAGGTAAGTGATTGTTTTTTTATTTTTTAAACTGCCTACAGCCTGCCTTATACCTGCCTACAGCTGCCTTATAAACCTGCTACAGCCGGCCCTATACTGCCTACAGCTGCCTATACCTGCCTACAGCCTGCCCTATACCTGCCATATACCTGCCCTTTTACCTGCCTACAGCTGCCTATACCTGCCTACAGCCGGCCCTATACCTGCCTATAAACCCGCTAAAGCTGCCTATAACCTGCCCACAGCCGGCCCTATACCTGCCTACAAACTGCCTACAGCCGGCCCCATACCTGCCTATAGCTGCCTATTACCTGCCCTATACCTGCCTACAGCCGGCCCTATACCTGCCCTATACTGCCTATGCTGCCTTTTACCTTCACTATACCTGCCTAAAGCTGCCTATACCTGCCTACAAACCGGCTATACCTGCCTACAGCTGCCTATACCTGCCTACATCCGGCCCTATACCTGCCATATAGCAGCCTATACCTGCCCGATACCTGCCTACAGCTGCCTATACCTGCCTACAGCTGGTCCTATACCCGCCTACAGCCGGCCCTATACCTGCCTACAGCTGCCTATAAACCCGCCCATACAGCCGGCCCTATACCTGCCTACAGCCTTTCCCTATACCTGCCTATACCCTGCCTACAGCCTGCCCTATACCTGCCTACAGCCTGCCCTATACCTGCCTATGGGGCCATATACCTGCCTATTACCTGCCTATGGGGCCATATACCTGCCTATTACCTGCGTATGGGGCCATATACCTGCCGATAATCTACTAATGGGGGACATATAACTGCCTATTACATGCCTATGGGGCCATATATGTGCCTTTTGGGACATATACCTGCATATAGGGCCATATATCTGCCTATAAGTGCCTATGGGGGACATTAAACTGCCTATGTAATTTTATTGGTATCCATTTATTTTTTTAAAATTCACCAGTAGCTGCTGCGTTTTCCACCCTAGGCTTATACTCGAGTCAATAAGTTTTCCCGTTTTTTGGGGCAAAAGTAGGTGCCTCGGCTTATATTCGGGTCGGCTTATACTCGAGTATATACGGTATATCTTTTCTTGGGAAAACACTGAAGATATGACGCTTTGATAAAATGTAAAATAGTGAGTGAGCACCTTGCATAGTAATATAACTTTAGTGTGCCCTCAAAATAACTCAAAACACATCCATCAATGTCACCTGAAACTCATCGTACGACAAAAACAAAGTGAGTACGACCCTCCCCAACTGAAAATAGACAAATTGTATCATAGTTCAATATCTTGTCGGCCACCATTATTTTCCACACTGCCTTAAAATGGATCATCTCACAACATTGATCATCATACATTAGTCTGTATTTCCTGTTATTCACTTTGAATTGCAGGTGCTGTTTACTGCTTCCACTAGGCTGCAGTAGAAGCCCGGTCCGTAGCATAGTAACCAGCCTGCAGGCCTAGCAGGATAAGAAGCAAACAGGTCTGTAGCTATAGGGGGGCGACCTAGGAGCTGATGCAGCCATACAAGAGGGATACCTACGAATAGGTAGGACACATGTTATTGCGGAGCATATATGGCTAAAATGACTTGCTTTTTTGAAATATCTTTAACAGAAAAAGCAATCTCTTGTGGTGAGACGAACCCCTTTAACGCTCTTGGGCATGGAGTTCACGAGAGCTTCACAGGTTGCAGCCAGTGAAATCCTCTTCTACTCCTCCATGATGACATTGTGGAACTAGTGAATGTTAGAGACCTTGTGCTGTTCCACCTCCCATCAGAGGATGCCCTACATACAGAACTCAATAGGTTCAGGGTCACCAGACATGCTTCGTCAGTCATGCACAGTTTACTCTCATTTTTATTTAACAAAGGCACTTGGTCATCACTTGGAGGTTGTGTTGGGGTCGTTATCAACTTGAGATACTGCCGCGTGACCCAGTTTCTAGAAGCAGGTTCAACCCACGCTCTGCCCTTTAGAATGTCACAGTACATGTTGGGCATTCATGGTCCCATCAATGAACTTGTAGCTCCCCACAGCCTGCAGAACTCATGCAACGCCCCAAAACCGTCACTGCCCACCAGCCGAGTAGTTGTCTGTAGGCAAGACACACTTGTCTTTGTACTCAGCTGGTTGTCGCCACACACGCTTGACAACATCTGAACCAAATAAATTTATCTGACCACAGGACATGGTTCCAGTCATCCATGTTCTTTTCTGCTTGTCTTAAGCAAACTGTTTGCGGACTTTTTTGTGCATCATCTTTAGAAGTGGCTAACTTTTGGGATGATAGCCATGCAGTCTAATTTGATGCAATGTGCAGCATGTGGTTTGATCATTGAGAGGCTGAACCTCTGCCCCTTTAACCTCTGCAGCAATGTTGTCAGCACTCATATGTTTATTTTGAAAAGACAATCTCTAGATATAACACTGAGCATGTGCACTGCAACTTCTTATGTCTACATGGCAAGGCTTGTATATTGAGTGGATCCCCATTTTGGTTAACCGCGTAGCCCCTAGTCTTGGCCCGATGTGCTGCAGCTAAGTTTCAGTTTGTTGGCAATCTTCTTATAGCCTAGGACATCTTTATTTAGAGCAATAATTCTTTTTTTTCAGATCCTCAGAGAGTTCTTTGCCATGAAGTGCCATGTTAACCTTCCAGTGACCAGTATGAGAGAGAGTGTGAGAGCGATAACATCAGATTTAACACACCTGCTCCCCATTCAGTCTGAGACGTTGTAACACTAATGAGTTACATGACACTGGGGAGAGAAAATGGCTTACGATCTATTAGGTTGATGGGGTGAGAATGAAAGGGTCAATAACGCTCTAGAGAGGGGCGAATTGAATACTAAACGAAAGTGGAATTCGTTAGAATTCATGAAAGGACTTGCAGTCGGGAACGAAGTCGAACTTTGGGTTACTTCGGCTGTGAACGATAGTTTGCTTTTTGATTGATAAATGGCGTGCGAGCACATGGCGCTACATGGGGCAAAGCACTCTGGAGGAAAAGGGCATAGCCTGCATGACATTGTTCAGAGATGAAGCCAATCAGAGACCCGCGGATTCTGTTGGACGCACGCCGGCACTATATAATCCCGACGCTGCCGCCGCTGGGAGCCTCACACTCCTCTCACTGTTGACTGATAGGGAAGGTGCTGCTAAGGGTGCGGTGGATAGCGCTTTCTGAAGAACGTGATTTTTAACACATCGATTTTTGTGAGGTTTCTCAGCTTGTCTCATTGAGAGACGGGTCGCGGTGATATGTTCTATTTTCTGATCTTCTCTCTGGGGTATTGGATCATGAAATCCATGTGTGCGTCCACTGCAGGCAGCATATAATGTCAATATGCCAATGGGATCTAAGCTAAGCCATTCCTTGTTGTATTCATTTAAAGAAACTACGTTTACAATACAAATACACTTCATTTTTGGCTGCTGAATTTCTATTGCGACAATCTTTACATCCAGGGGTTTAATTAAGGCGTTGTATTTTGCTGGTGTGCTGACAAAAATAAACGTGCGTCTTTTATCAACTCAAATAAATATATTGATTTTTTGGTAGCCTAATTCACAAGCAAAGGCTAATACATACTGTAACTCTTGTTTTTGCATAGAAACACGCAATTGTAACACGCTACAAAGCTACTAGTTTGTGCGGCTCAATTCTTGGCGCAATATTACATCCAGGGGTTCTAATTAAGCGTTGTTTCTGTGTTGTGCTGGACAAAAATAAACCGTCTTTTTCACGCCAAATATATATATATTTTTTTGGTAGCCTAATTCACCCACAAAGGCTAATTACAACTGTATTGCTCTTGTTGTGGTGGCGTAGAAAAACAACCACGCAATTGTAACACGCTACAAGAAAGTCCTACTAGTTTGTCTGCTCAAATCTTTGAGCGCAATTTACATCCAGGTGGGGTAATTAATCGTTGTTTTGCTGGTGTGCTGACAAAAATAAAACGACTTTTCAAAGGGTTTCAACGCCAATATAATATTTTTTTTTGGCTAGCTAATCATCAACAAAGGCTAAATTACAACTAGTATCTCTTTTAGTGTGGCCGTAAAACACGCAATTGTAACACGCTACCAAGCTACTCGATATGTGCGAGCAATCTTTGCGCAATTAAACATCCATGGTTATAATAAGCGTTGTTTTGCATGGTGTGCTGACCAAAATAAACCGTCTTTTTCAACGTCCCAAAATATATATATTTTTTTTGGTAGCCTAATTCACAAAGCAAATAGGCCTAATTACAACTGTACAACACCACACTCACTCCGATGAGTACGGCCGAGACCACCTACACCAACCACTCATAGCACATCGCCTCGACACACCATTGTAGGCGACGCTACAAAGCCTACTAGTTTGTGCGTTCTCAATTCTTTGGCGCAATTTACATCCAGAGAGGGGACAGTACTAACTGAGGTTAATTAAAGCGCTTCTAGTCTCTTTGCTGGATGTTGCGCGTACAAAAATAAATCTCAGCTCTCTTTCTTCAAAGCGGCCAACATATAGTATAGGCATTTGATTCTTTTAGTGAGGTAAGCCTTAAATTCACAAAGCAAGGCTAATATACAACTGTATCTCTATTTGTTGTGTAGGTCGTAGAAAGCACGCAATAGTAACACAGCTGTACAAAGCTTTACAAATTTAGTTTGTTGCGGCTACATCTTTGGCGGCAATTTAACATCCAGGGGTTAATTAAGCGTTGTTTTGCGCTTGTGTGACTGACAACAATAAACCTCATTTTTCAACAACGCCAAATATAAAAATATTTTTTGGTGAGCCTAATTTCACAAGCAAAGGCTAATTACAACTTGTAACTACAGTTGCGAGCATGTGTGCGTAGAAACACACGCACTTGCGTAAAACCGCTACACCAAGCCCCGCTCACTATGCTCTTCTGTCGCAGGCTCCTTCTATTGCGCATTTACATCCAGGGGTTAATAAGCGTTGTGTTTTGTCCGGACGAACCAGCAACGCTGAGGTGTGCTGACAAATAAACTCGTCTTTTTCAACGCCAAATATATATATTTTTGTTTGTAGCCTAATTTCCCCAAGCACAAGGCTAATTACAACAGTATGCTCTTGTTGTGTTGTGCGTACGAAACACGCAATTGTAACACGGCTACAAAGCTACTATTTTGTGACGGCATCAATTCTTCTTAGGCGCAATTAACAAGTCCAGGGTTAATTAAGACGTTGTTTTGGCTGGTGTGCTGACAAAAATAAACCGTCCTTAATCAACGCCAAAATAATATATATTTTTTTGTAGCCTAATTCACACCACAACCAGGCTAATTACAACTGTATCTCTTGTTGTGTGGCCGTAGTAAAAACACGCATTGTAACATCGTCTACAAAGCTACTAGTTTTGTGCGGCTCAATTCTTTGGCGCAATTTTTACATCCCGGTTAATGTAAGCGTTGTTTTGCTGGGTGTGCTGACAAAAATAAACCGTCGTTTTTCACGTGGCCAAATATATATATATTTTTTTGGGTAGCCTAATTCACAAGTATAAAAAAAAAAAAAAACAAAGCTAATTACACACAACTGTAGTCTCTGTGTGTGGCGTAGAAAACACGCAATTGTAACGACGCTAACAAAAGCTACTAGTTTGTGCGGCTCAATTCTTTTGGCTCAATTTACATCCAGGGGTTAATTAAAGCGTTGTATTTGCTGCGTGTGTGCTGACAAAATAAACCGTCTTTTTCAACGCTCAAATAGATATATTTTGTTTTGGTAGCCTAATTCACAAGCAAAGGCTAATTACAACTGTATCTCTGTTGTGTGTGACCGTAGAAAACACGCAATTGTAACACGCTACAAAGCTACCTAGTTTGTGTGTGGCGTCCAATTCTATATGCGCAAATGATTACATCCAGGGTTAATTTAAGCTTGTTTTTGCTGGTTGCTGGACAGAAAAATAAACTGTCTATTTCAACTCACAGACAATATAATACATTTTCTGTAAGCATAATTCACAAGTCCGAAGTTAATTAAGGCCTGTTTGTGCTTTTTTTACATTTAGTAAAACACACAGTGCCTTGTAATCGACAACATACAAAATTAGAATTGTTTTCTGGCCATTAGTGGAGTTCGGCAATTATAATCCAAGTGTTTACCCGCAAGCTTGTTACTGTGTATCATTGGAGCAAAAACAGCGGTGTATACTTCTTTCTATCAAGATACAGGATCCCGCATTCATCAACAGTGTCGTACATTTATGACACAAACAGTATGTCAGACAGAGATGTGGCAGGCTCTGGCAACATGCGAAGTGGCAGTGCACAAACATTTCTGAACGGGCCCAGAGTCTGTTCGCCGCAGCAGGCAAAGGGACGTCAGCAGCAGGGGCACCTCCGAGTGAGGCCCAACTGCCGCTGTCATCTAGCAGGTCCTTGTGTGGTTGTTCAGCAACCAAGGGTTCTTGATCTGGTTGACTAGGTCATCCTCTTCGCTCAGCCAGATGACATCTGACACCCCCAGCCACAGCACGTCGCGCGTGGGAACCTCATACACAAACCTAGTTCTGGCAATGTGCCCCGGCCGAGCGGTTCAGCCTCGGCCCTACACCTGTCCTCATCCCCCCGCCTCTGTCCCATCCAGTTCCCTCAGGCCAGGAGATCTAACTATGTGGTCCTGGGCGTCAGGCGCCACTATATAGCGAAGGATTAACATGTATTTGAGGAGGAGTCAGCAAGCTAATATGCAGCGAAGAAATGGGGGCCCAATTATCCCCAGCTTCTTGCAGTAGGCGGCAAAGATAGATGTGGAGAGTGGCATGGGAGGTCATGTGTTAGGTAGGTCAGCCTCGCTTACCAATGTACCGGTGATGAGGACGAGTAAGTGACGATGAAACACACATAGATGATGAAAAAATGTAGCCGACCGTCCCACTTCAGGAGAGCCGGTGAAGCAAGGGCTCATCATCGTGCATGTATAAGAGGCGTTCAGCTGCGCGTCAGGCAAGCGGCGCGAGGCAGCAAGGTGGGTTGATGTGGCAGTAGTCAGCATTGGCTAAGCATTGTGATTGTCGGGAGCCAGAGCGGTGCCACTGGGGGTTAAAAAAGAAAAAAACCCGCTTCGCAGTTCCAAGACAGTAGCGGCAGAGCAACAGGCGGGGCTCAGCGAGTCATCGGCGGCAGTAGTCACTTTCATAGCGAGCTTTGCGGTAAAATCAGCTACCGGCGGTTTGGCAGTTTCTTTGCTGAAGACCCGAGAGCCAGAATATGGTTTTATATGTATAATCTGTGGGCAGCACAAGCTGAAGCGTCGCGCCAGGGAGCTAACGTTGCACAACGGCCCTGCGTCAGCCCCCACACATGCAGCGTCACCCTTCTCGTGGCCTGGGAGTAAACGGTGGCTCAGAGTGTGTGTGGTCCATTCCTGCCGCTGCAGCAAGCAGCAGCGGCCAGTGGCACGCATGCCAATATTCAGCTCAGTCAAGGCCCACCACCACGGGCACCGAATGCAGCTGTTTCTCTTGACATCCTCTCTCCAGTCCGATGCTCCTGCTCCGTCGCCTACTCATGGCCACATGTCAGATTCGTATCCGAGATGCGATTGTAAAGAGACAAACAGTAATGCTACCAACCATCCTAAGGTGCAGTCAGCTTGACCGTGCTTCCTTGTCCAAGTTGATGGTACTTGCAAGTCCTAGGTCCCAGCTCCCTTTCCAAATGGTGGACTCTGCACCATTCAAGAACTAATGGCTTGTGCCTGATCCGAGATGGAGAGTTCCAAGCCCGTAATTTCTTTTCAAAAAGCAGTACCAGCAACTTCATAAATATGTAAGAACAGAAAAGTGAGGTCCAGCAATCAGTCTT
The DNA here is from genome assembly GCA_025379985.1 of Phyllomedusa bahiana. Taxonomy (NCBI): domain Eukaryota; kingdom Metazoa; phylum Chordata; class Amphibia; order Anura; family Hylidae; genus Phyllomedusa; species Phyllomedusa bahiana. The sequence goes on along the minus strand of JAODAL010050837.1, from coordinate 11,521 downwards.
GAGCTTATCGGTTTGCTCCAAGGTACACGGAAGTCGCGGTACGTCTGGAGCTGTATACTACGTTTCAAGGGACAGTACATGTCCTTTACGCCCACTGGTGAATGTGCTTTTCCCTGCCCAGCATCACCATCAACTTGGACATGAGACGGCCGCTTTCTCCTCCACGTTGTCAAACTGCTAACTGCTGCATCCTGGCGCGCTCAATGTCAGCGCTCTCCTCCACCTCCACCACTCACCACCAACTCAGCCTCCACAAGTACTGGCTGCTACCATCATAACCACATGTGTAGAGGGCACAGCGTATGTCACTCAGTTTCTATCTACACCTAGCTTGCCTCGGCGAACGAAGTCACACATGGGGAGGAACTGCTCCGCGTCCATGCCAAGCAAGAAAATCGATGCTGCTAGGCAAGTCCTCCGCAGCCGACTATAAAATATTCTCGTATAACTTGCAAAATCGGGAACCATGTGGACAAGGACAATGGAGAACATAGGTGTCCGTCTGGGCTGGCACCAGGAGGGAAGGTCCATCGCGCCTGCATGGCGCACAAGTGTGTTCAAATCTGGTTTCGTAAAAAGGTTCCTTGAATTCTTCCACCGACTCAGTAACATTCATGAAAATGTGCCAGTTAAACTGTGCGTCGCACTTTAACCAAATTCGTACAAAGCCAGGAACTAACACACCCTCCTCGAGTTGCACGGCAGAACGGCCATCGCCCAAGCACCGCTCTGATAATGCGACTGTTGCCACTCCCCTGGAATTCCACCTGCCATTTGGAGCCGAGCAGTATGAACAGAGAAATGGCCGTATTAAACGATTTTGATGAGCATCCACCAGGGCAGACAGAAGTACTCCCCTGTGTAAACTTTGATGTCCAGCTCAGTGGCAGCTCATAGCGTGTACACCTGGCCGTTGTGGTGTGAGGCCATTCAGAGAGAGCCACATTATTTGTCAGTCGCCAGGACTACGGGAGATGATAACGTCATTCTCACTGCTCGTCAGTCCTGGAACAGATGCTGAAAAAATCAGGGTCTTGGCAGGGGACTCTGGAGGATGTGTCCCACTACACTCTGGCCACATGAGTCGGATGGGGACTGAATCAGCGACGGTAGGCCGAGCAGCCCCACAGGCGGAGGAGGCACATTGATCAGAAGCAATTGTCTGGGAGAAATGAGCTGGATTTCTACCCAGGCGTGACAAGAGACGGAGGACAGGAGCAGCTGATGATGTGGAGGTAGATGAGGAAGACGAGGCAGATGACTCCCCAAGCATCCGTTGCAGTATACAGTGGAATTGGAGGCAGGGAGCCCCTCGAGTCACTTGTTGCAGATGTCCCTGCAGCATGCTTATTTTGCGTGGGCTATGTGACAGACCGAATAGTTACAGCACTCCGGGGCAGAGGTATCCTTCTCGGCTCTCCCCCACATATTGGTGACCCTCGCTACCGGTCGCAAAATGGGAGCCTTTTTCCCAGCTATGAGAGGTGAGAGTAACAAACTCAAATACTATTATGGAAAACCTCCAAATCAGTTGGCCGCTCGCCTATGTGCCGGCAATCGTCCACTTCTACAGTCTGACCGGGGTGTTCCTTCAGTGCCACGTACTACTGCCAGCGGCTTGCTGGGGGAAAGGTTGGGGTAGGAGCCTTACCCCAGCTCCATCATCAGTAACCTAAGTCTGGGAGTCACTAATGAGCACTTCCTTCACACCGCGGGCTAGTGAGGAGGGCAGTCACAGCCTGCAGCACAGCAGGACCTGGAGCATTCCCTGAATCCACTAAACTGAGGTGTGGCCTACGTTGGACAGCACTCTGCCACCCAGTTAGAAGATCCGCTGACTACTGGACAGCCAAACTGGATGTGTGGCCTAAGCAAACTATGCCGAGTCTCGCTGCAGTGGAGAAGGCTGACACTGCCCGTCCAGTCGTGTGGCAATCAGAGCGGGTGTTCAGTTGCGGTACGGGGGCCATCGTACCCAAGGAGAACCCGCTTGTCCACGGAAATGTTGAACGACTGACCTTTGTCAAGATGACCTCAGGCGTGGATCGTGCACATGGGATTTCCACATCACCAATGCCTTAGGCGTCAGTCCTGGTTCAAACTACCTGCCAACAGCCACTAATACTGATGCCGGGAGCCACCAAGCGTCGCTGAATGCCACACATCTTCTTGATAAAGTTTCTTCCTCCATCTGGCCTACCACCTGACTTTACCAGGGACTGGTATTGCCACCCCACCTCAACTATCACCTCAACACTCTGTCAGTTGTGCCACTCTTGTGCTCATGCTGCTTGCTAGCTGTGCTGTTTGCCGTGCGCATCCACAACTTGTCATTGTGCCACTGCTGCGGCCTGGTACTGTATTTGGCACCTTCCTAGAATGTCAGTTGTGCCACTCCCTGACTCATGCTGTTGCTGCCAGTCATCACCATCCACTCTCTCTGTCATGTTCACCTGCCTGACCTTCAATGCTCGCTTGCAGGGCCTGTGACCTGCACGCTCTCAGTCATTGTGCCCTCTGATGGGCCTAATACTATTTTGCCACCTGCAGAATGTCATTGTGGCCACTCTCTGACCTCATGCCTTAGCTAAAGCTGTGACTCCAGTCCGACTCCCCGCCCTCCACCGTGTCATTTGTGACCACTGTCTGACTCTGGCCTTCTGCTGGCCGTGGCTGCTGCCGTGCCGTACCACATGTGGCCTAACTCCTGTTTTTTTGCCCACCTCCAGAATTTGTCATTGTGCCACTTGTCCTGAACCTCATGCCTGCTTTCCGGGCGGGTGGCTGCTGCCAGTCCTCCACACTGTGTCATTGTGGCCACTGTCTGACTTATGCTGCTTGCCGTGTTGCTCCTGCGCGGTGGCCTCCACACCACTGTGTCATTGTACCACTCTTTGGCCTACTCCTGTTTGCCAGCTCCCAGAATTTGTCATTGTGCCACTTGCGTGACTCATACTGCTGCCGCTGTGACCCTTCCACTATGTGAATGATGTGCACTCTAGTGCCGCTAATACTGCGTTTTTCCACCGATGCCATAATGTCATTGTTCCACTGGTCAGACCTCAACTGCTGCTGCCGCCTCAGAAAGTGACCTCCACACGTTATCATTGTGCCACATCGATGGCCTACAATACTGTTTATGCCGCCTCCATAATGTCATTGTGGCCACAGCCTGACCTCATAACTGCTGCCGCAGTTACCTTCCACTGTGTGATTGTGCCAGCTCTTTCCCCAAATACTGTTTTTTCTTCACCTCCATAATTTCAGTGAGCCACTGCCTGACCCTCATACCTGCTGCCAAAGGCCGTGACGCTCTCACACTGGTATCATTGTGCCACTTCTGTGGCGCTAATAACTTGTGTCTCATTGCCGCCATACCATAATGATCATGTGTGGCACTGCCTACCTCATACAGCTGCCTCACTGTCCACCACACAGTGTGATTGTGCGCAACTCTGTGCCTAATACTGTCTAGCCCTCCATATGTCCATTGTGGCCACTGAGTCTTGACACTCCATACTTGCTGCCGACGGGAAGACCTCCACACTGTGTGATTGATGCCACTCTGTGGCCTAATACTGTCTTGCCGCCTCCATAATGTCATTGTGCCAACTGACTGACCTCTACTGCTAGCTCGCCAGGTGCACCTCCTACACGGTAATTCATTGTGCCGACTCTGGTGGCCTAGGATACTGTTATGGTAGGCTGCCTCACTATATGCATTGTGCACTCGCCTGATACTCATACTGCTCAGCCTGCCGTGACCTCACACTGTGTGATTGTGCCACACTGTGGCTTAATACTGTTTTTCTTTTTTATTCCGCCTCCATAATGTCATTTGTGCCACTGCACTGACCTCATACTGACAGCTGTCGCGCCCCCGTGACCTGCACACCACATGCGTGTGATTGGTGCACTCTGATGCGCGTAAGCTCACTGTTTTGCCAACCTACTCCAGAATGCCATTGTGCCACTGTCCTGGGACCTCATACTGCTGCCCGCTGCTGTGTACCCTCCACACATGTGTGAAGTCCACTTCTGTGCCCTAATAACTAGTTTTTTTTCCGCCTCCATAATGTCATGGTGCCACTGCTGACCTTCATACTGCTGCCGCCAGTGCACCCTTCCACACTGTAATCATTGTGCCACACTGTGGCCTAAATGACTGTTTTTGCCGCCATCATAATGTCATTGTGCCACTGCCAGACCTCATACTCGTGCCGCCGCGGCCGTGACCGTCCACACTGTGTGATTGTGCCACTCTGTGGCCTAAATACTGTTTTGCCACCTCCAGAATGCCATTGTGCCACTGTCTGACCTCTACTGCTGCCAGACGTGAACCTCCACACAAGTGTGATTGTGCCACTCTTGTGGCCTAATACTGTCTTTGCGCCTCCCAGAAATGTCATTAGTGCCACTGCTCTGACCTCCTGCTCTAGCTGCCATGGACCTCCACTACTGTGTGATTGTAGAGATCCACATCTGTGGCCTAATACTCGTTTTGCAGCTCTCCAGAATGTCAGTTGTTGCCACTGCCCAGACCTCATGACAGCTGTGGCTCTCGCCGCCTAGTTCACCTCCACATTGCTATCACAATGTTGGGCCACCTGAGCTCTCATCTGTTTTTTCTACAGCTTCTCGCTAGCAATGACTGTTATCAGTGCTACATTCCGCTTGAGTTTTTGGTCAGTTTTTGCCCTCTTAAGTTGCCCAGGTAATTTTATAGTGAAGCGATTTTCTATAAGCGGAACGGCAGTCATGTGCTTGTCATACTAAAACACAACATTGTATGAAACCAAACAAGCTCCCTCTGCATATCTTACAGCATGGCACAACGTTCTACAGCACCAGCACCCTGCAGCTTCTGGCAGACTGAAATTAGCTGTTCTTTTAACCTGATTTCGTGCCGAAGTAATTCGGACCGAAACAAATTTGTCGGAAAATAATTCGGCGAAGTGACGCGAACCGATTTTTTGAGAAATTTCGGCCATCACCTAGTCATAAGTGTTTTGTTTACACAATGGTCCAGCCATGTTTCATAAGTATGGGGTAGTTTACATAAAAAGTGGATGAACCTGCCACCCACACCATACATCTATATACAGATAGGTGCCTTTGAGAGTCCAAATGTATGGAGTGCCAGAAGTGTGTGTGACAGAGTGTGGAGGTTTTTGCAGTATAGGTGATGCTTGTAGTCATGGCTAATCAGGTGATACTTGATCGTAACAAGTTCGCATGTCCCCAAGAGAACGGTACAGTAGCACGCTGGTGTGAAATCTTGGAGACGGCATTGGAGATTCGTATGATTAAGGCATGTAATCTAAGATAATAAGCAGAGTGGAGAGACCGGGTAGAGTGGTAGACATTGATGAGGGAAAATATGTAGGGGGTGCATCACCGTGGAGAGCTTTATAGGTGAGAGTAATTAATTTATGTTGCATTCTGTATTAAATAGGCAACCAATAGAGTGACTGACACAGGGTAAGGCTATCATGTATAGTGGCTGGAAAGAAAGCTGAGCCTGACACACTGGCGTTAATTATATGGACATGATGTGGAGATGGAGAGTTTTTCAGAGAGGAAACTCGATAAGGCATTGAGTTACAGTAGGCCAAGTACGAGAAGAATAAGAACAGCAATAAGAGTTCAATTTTCCCCAGTAAGAAGAGAATGGATTCTGGAGATGTTCTTGAGGTGCAGGTTACTTCTAAATACACTTGTAAACCATAGAATGAATAACAAAGTTGGCAGTTTTGCTGCTAATTCTTCTAGGGCAACAAGCGATGACAAATGTAATTGCACATCTCGCTCCAGATATTAAGAATTAAAAAAATCCCTAAACTTTGTAGACTTCAAGGGGTTTTTCCATGATGTAATGTTGACGTGGGATAGTCCAAAATGGGTATTTAATCACTTTTCTAAATATATGTGATTACAAAAAGTGAAGCCTGTGAAAGCTACAGCATTATCTCATTCCCCTTAGGTACCTGAAAGCTGCACTAGACATGTACGCAATTAGAGCTGATTCCTGGCCGGCAGATTGTGTGAAAACCACTTCCTATCTGATGACAGGGAAAATGAATGCAGCTCTCAAGCGTGGGGAGAAAAGTAGCAAGTATATGAGGCAGCCTAAGTGTCTTGCTGTATAGAGAAATCAACTGTGTTGTTACATTTATAATTAGAGTTTATGTTTTTGAAGACAGCTGCCACGCGGATATATTCCTCACCCTCTGCTCACCCCGCATCACCTCTCATCTCCCTCGCAGCCTTCATGACTCAGCATGATTTGTTTATATTCTACTCCCGTGCTGATAAGGAGGTAAGTAACTCAGGTCCTGGCAAAACCCCTTTAACACTATACATTAATATGCACCACATGGAAGTTTTAAAGTAATAACAAGGAAGTACAGACAAAGCAGGACAAAAGGAAAACAACAAAGAAATAGAAGTCAAGCAAGTCAGGGTCAAATGCCAGGAAAGTATGTGTTAGCCAAATTGAGGATCAGGAGGGTGGCCAGAAGACAATTCAGAGTCGTAAACCAGTCGTAAATCAGTATATTCAAAACACAGAAATTCAAACGAACAGGAGCCAGGACACTAATAGCAATCTCAGACAACAGTCACACTGAGAGCTAGGAAGACTCACCCTGCCTCAACCACAGAATGGACAGATTCCTGATTGGCTCTGTTCTAATCCAGACTAAGGATATGCTAGAAGACATGAAACCTAAAATGGACAAATAAGGTACAGAAAAGAGAAGCTAATGAGTTTATGAGGAATCGATCTTTTCAAATGATTCTTGTCAGCTTTTTTTGAGGAGGTTAGCTATAGACTGGATTGGGGTGAGACATTGCATGTGATATATCTTAATTTCTCTAAAGAATTTGATACTGTGCCAAATAAAAAGGTTGGTAAGTAAAATGAGAGTGCTCTGATTGTGGTAAAATGTTTGCAGGTGGGTAAGTAATGGGCTCATTAGTAGAAAACAAAGGGTGGTGATTTATGGTACCTATTCAGATTGGATCCCTGTTGCTTGTGGGTTATTTTCTAGTAGGGCACTTCTTTTGAATATATTTATAAATTACCTCACAGAAGGATTGCACTATAGAATACACATCTTTGTAGATGACGATAAGCTGTGTTAAATAAATAATTAACATAACTTAGAGGTCTAGGCAGAGAAGTGGCAAATTTAGCATGGATAAATGCAAGGTTGTGCACAAGGGAAGAAAAAACCTATTCCTCGATTACTTGCTAACTGGGAAACTCTGGGTAAAACTGAAATGGAGAAGGACCTGGGAATCTTAGTTGACAGTGAACTTAACTGTCAGTCAGTGTCACAAAGTAGCTGCCAAGGCAAATAATATCATGGAGCGTAAAAGGAAACACACGTGATGAGATTATAGATTGTTATTTTCCATAAATGCAAATCCCTATTCAGGGTAAATCCACATATGAACACGTTTTTGACACCGGTGCACAAAAAATGCACAAAAAAGCTTGAATAGGTTCACAGGTGGGTAGTGACAATAATATAAGGACTGGCTGGATTACAGTATCCCGAAAGATTAGCAAAATTAGAGTTATTTAATTTATAATAATAAGAAATAAAATCATAGCTGTGCATTAACAAAGTTATGTGCTATAATTAGTGATGCACGCACCCTTAGTTACAACAATCATCATCTTCGAGACAATTACCAATTTCGGGAACAATCTCGCCGATGTACGATCTTCAATAACGATTCATTGCTGATTCCCATTAAAGTCTATGGGAGAGGAAAACCAGGTTCATTTTTACACCCAAACAGGTGAGGTGAAGCTGGAATTAACATCCACAACAGTAAACTGGATATGTGGTACATCTTAGTCAAGACAATTAGGCTATAAAAGTCACCCAAAAAATTCACAGGCTAAAATAATTAATTCCGTTCAATGGCTAACCGAAAAAGATGGAACAGCGTAGCCACAGCAGGTACAGCGGTGGCAGCTGCTACGGGGCTCCTTTGACACAAAACAAGTCACTGGTATTGCAAATGGCACATGGAAACTGGCAGGAGACCCATATAAATTTTTGCATCAAGGACCAACAACTTGTCATAAATGTGGTGGCAGCAAGAACATCCCAATGGGGAACACGGAGGTTCAGCTGGCAGGGCCGTACTTAGAGTGGGTACGGTGAGAGCAAGGGCTGCCGTTAGTCATCTTTTAACCGTTTAATGCTCGCATGCAGCTAAATCAAATGGGGTGCCCATTACTACTTCCTATTTTTAACATATCACCGGGCCCCTTTTTGATTCGGGCCCCTGACAGGAATACTGCCCTATTGGCACCTTTGGCATCCATTTTAAAGTAGCCTGACCCCAAAAGGTAAGAAAAATTCTCTTATGAATCCTCAGAATAAAAATTCAAAATAAGAAATTGACTATTTTAAAAAACAATTTTTCCAATGTTACTTCTGCTGCTGCTGCTATGGCTACTTACCATTCTACTACTGGCACGTTGCTGACGTTGTTCCATTGTGACATTAGAAGGTGAAGAAGACCCAACAGATGTCTCCAGTTGGTCAACGAGGCCTGTCTCAAATTCATGTATTCTACTGTCAAATGAAGTGGGTGGAAGGAAATTGCTGACTTTTGATTTAGACCGTGGATCAAGGAGGGTGGCCACCCAGTAATTGCTGTTCATTTTGATGGCCTTGAAGCGTGTGAAATAAGCTTTTTTTCAATCAGACCTTTACTTTTGGGGTTTCTTTTCCCAGCGGCATGCCCCCAAAAAGCCCCCACAGATGCCCTTATGGACCCTCAGAATAAAAGTGCCTGAAAAAATAAGTATTTGAACCAATATTTTAGTGAACTGGACATTGACTATTCCCGTCCTTTACCGCAGCATGACCCCAAATTCATCACAGATTCCCTTATGGACTCTCAGAATTAAAAGTGCCGGAAGAAAGAAGTATTTGAACCACTGTTTTAGTGAACTGGACATTAACTATCCCTGTCCTTTACCGCAGCACGACCCTAAATTTATCACAGATGCCCTTATGGACCCTCAGAATTAAAAGTGCCTGAAGGAATAAGTATTTGAACAACTATTTTATTGAACTGGACATTGACTATCCCTGTCTTTTACCATAGCATGACCCCAAAGCCCACACAGATGCCCTTATGGACCCTCAGAATACAAATTCTCACTAAGAAATTGACTATTTCAAACATGATTTTTTCCAATGCTGCTGCTGCTGCTACGGCTACTTGCCATGCTACTGCTGGTTCCACAGTGACATTAGAAAGTGAAGAAGATGCAATAGATCTCTCCAGTTGGTCTATGAGCCTGCTCAAATTCTGATTCTACTGTTTAATTTGTGTGGGTGGAAGGAAGTTGCTCACTTTTGATTTGGAACGTGGATCAAGGAGGGTGGCCAACAAGTAACTGCTGTTTTGATAGCCTTGATGCGTGTGAAATACTCTTTTTTTAATATGACCTTTACTTTTGGTGTCTTTTACAGTGACCTGACCACCAAACCAGCCAAAATGCCATTACTGACCATCAGAATAAATATCGGTGGCAGAAATATTTATTTTAAACAAGAGTTTTCTGAATAGGACATTGAGTATTGCTATCTTTTACAGCAGCATGACGACAAAAGCAGCAGCAGAAGAGACCTTTCAGAAACTCAATAAAATTAGCAAGAATAAAAGAGTGTGTGAATTAAGCTTTTTTTCAACATGACCTTTACTACTGGTGTCTCTTACAGTGACCTGACCACAAAACCAGCAAAAATGCCATTATTGACCATCAGATTAAAATTTGCAGGATTTTTCTGAATAGGACATTGAGTATCGCTGTCTTTTACAGCAGCATGACACTAAAACAAGCCAAAATGCCCTTATGGACACTCCTAATAAAATTTTCACGAAGAAATGCAGACGGTTGACGGGGAGGTCCAACGCTGACAGTTGGGCCAAAGCATTGTGCGAATGCCTTAATGCCAGAGCTAAGACTTTGAGCCTTCCTCAGAAGACAGTCAAGACCTGGGTAGCGCTTGATAAATTTCTGCCTATATGAGAGCGCTTGTCCCTCCATATGAAATTTGAAAAAAGATCTGATTGTAGCACCATTACACCCTTATGTTTAAGCAAAATTTGGAAATTATTTTGCAATGGATATTGTCACATAAACTGTCTTGATGGGCTTAAGGAGTTCAGTTCCTTTCCGTGAGTGCGGCCCAAAGTGAGCTTCACTGGGAAATGCGGGGTTTTTTACTCAGTTCCACCCAGGTGCCCTTTGTCCTTTGGCTTCTTTTTCTTCTTCTCGTTTTCCTGGAGGTGGAGGAAAGTCTCTTTTGCTTTTGGGGGGTGATGAATGGGCTCACACGAACGTTGATTCTTGAGGAAGGGTTTTACCATTGATTGTTGTTCAAATTTTTTACCAACAGCATGCTGTGTAACATTGTAGATCCTGACAGTCTTGCCATGATAGCATTTAGGTGGCATGCCTTTTTCTATGGAGCCCATACCTCTAAGGTGCATAATGTTGCCTTTCTTGTAGATGTGCATGTATGTTGAGAAAGGCAGAGGTCACTGACCAGAGTACTTCCCTATTTGCACCTCTGATACTCCTTTCATAGTAGCCTGACCCCAAAAGCAGCAGAAATGCCCTTATGGACACAGAGATTATAATTAGCAGGAAGAAATGAGTATTTGAAACAAGATTTATTGGAATAGAACCTTGAATATTGTTGGTTTTTCCAGCTGCACGACCCCAAAAGCAGCAAAAATGACCTTTTCGACACTCAATTAAATTAGCAAGAATAAAAGTTTAAAAAAAAAACATTTTTTGGAACAAGGCCTGGATTATAGCTGTTTTTTACAGCACCATGACCCAAAAGCTGGAAAAATGACCTTGTTAACACTCTTAAAAATACATAAACGTAGCTGTGTATGATGCAGAAATACATACCACAATAAAGCCCACCCCCTCCCCCCATGAAACTGGTGGCAGGCAACGCAGAAATAAAATACAGTGCTATCTCACAGTGATTTGAGATGAAAAATATGACTTAGAAATGCAGAAGTTCCCTCCACAACAAAGGGACACCCTTTACTAAGACACTGGTGGCAGGCAACGCAGAAACAAAATATGGTGCTCTCACAGTGATTTGAGATTAGAAATATGTCTGATGCAGGATCTGCCCCCCCCGAAACAGGCACCCTTCCTGAACCACCCTCCCCCCTCCCTGAGCTATGAGTCAGGCACTGCGTATTTCGAAACTCTAATAATCTGTAGAATTGTATAATTTTGCTGTTCCCTAAGTAAAATTTAATCTATCAAGGCACCTTTTCAGTAGTAAAAATGCTGGCAAAGATTGACTGATAGCTTTGAAAAAAGCTGAACAGAGAGACAGCTATCCGTTCTGTTCACAGTGTGGAAGCTAATGGCGCAGAGCGGGAAGTGCAGTGATATAGGTAAAACGAGGTCATGTGATTTTAGCAGCACAAAAACCCCCCCCCTTGGTTT
>JAODAL010050836.1:0-27109 GCA_025379985.1 Phyllomedusa bahiana | reverse complement strand
TCACACGGTTTTATTCGGGGAGGTTGGAGCCGTATTGCGCGCCGTATTTGCGCTGCAGTACGGCTCCAATCCGTTCCAGTAACTACGGTAATCCACAGTTCTCATAGAGAACTATGGATTCCGTCGGTCCTCCACGATCGGCGAATCCGACGCGGGGGGAGAAAGTAACATGAACATTATTTACGGCGTGTACGCGCCGTAAATAATGCATTGTCTATGGGGCCGGCGGGCAGCTCCCCTGCCCCGCCCTTTATTCAAGCCGTATTGCGGGCGGGATCCGTCACGCAATTACGGCTTGAATAAGCCGTGTGAACCGGGCCTTAGCCATGTTCACACGGCTTAAAATGGGCCGTATTTCGGTCCATAATTACGCACCGAAGTGCGCAAATTACGAGCTGAAAACGGCCCAGTCATTACGGTAATCCACAGTTCTCATAGAGAACTATGGATTACGTCTCCTCTCCCTGCTCGGCAAATCCGCCGGACGGGGAGATAATTGACATGTGAATTACAGCGGCATATACGCGCCACTGGTAATGCAAGTCAATGGGCCGGCGAAGTGCCGGCCCCCCGCTCCCGCCCCAGTCCACACGGCGTAATTGCGGGGCGTAATTACCTCCCGCTGTTAAGCCGTGTGAACATAGCCTTACAGTCACTGTCCTGGGACACGGTATCTACCAGTATTATATAATTTTTTTAATGGGAGTCAATATTTGATAAATGCATAAAGTGCCATTTGTTGGGGGAAAATGCTTATGATGTGCATCTCTGAACAGAGCCTGTGATGGCTAGAACAAAGAAGCTAGAGATGCGAGGGGGAAACTTGCATGACAGTCCACATCACCTCTCCAGTGTGAGACCAAGTGGAAGAATCCGAAATGGAAAGAGAATCTGGGTTGTTTTTTTTTATACCGCTGATGGGAGCGCCATACATAGATCAAATACAGTTTAAAGAAACCACACATCCTTTACCTACTTCCAGTTTCCCAGCGTTATACACAATGCAGTACAGCTATAGATATATAGTATATCTTACCACAATGACATGAGTGACGGTCGAGAGTGTAGTATCTCCAGCCATTAGAGTTCGCAAGAGGACTCCATTAGTGCAAAACGTGAGGAGTGTCTTTGGAGAAACCCTATGAAAACACAGTGCCAATTTTTGTTTTATTTTAAAATGTATAACAGAAGCATATTTTTTTACATAAATTTAACAATAGTATTTTAAAAAAAAGCAAGTGGTTTCATCCTGGTGTCAATCAACCAAATTTAAAAAACCCCCGCCAAATATGTCGTTTTCTTATAATAATGAAGGCTTGACAACTAGAGCCCCGGACTCCATGGATTTAAAGGGAGCCCTGTGGTACCGGGGACTTAAACATTAAAAGCAAATCCTTTAAGTTGAGAACTAGGGGCCTTCATGGATCAAACTTGTTTTTTTAGCACATCCCACAGTTGCTCAATTACAATGAGATCTGAGAAATCTGGAGGCCAAATCAACCCCTTACATTTTTTTGTCATGTTCAATAAACCATTTCAAAAAAAAGTTTTTTAGTGTGTCATACTGCCACGCTGTAAAAAGTATCACACCGTCTCTTTCCCATAGTGCATACCGCAATTTAAGGGCTTTTTAAATTTTTAAAGGGACCATTTCGACAAAAAGAATTTTGGGCCCCCTCACGGATGGGGAAAAAACTATGCTGAAGTCGTGAAATTCCCTGCTTTGAGCTGGGAGACCCCGTAAGTCTGTCCCAAATGTATACGGGGAAAGCTCTGGTGCAGTTCTGCTGGGTGGTATTACACTAGCAGCAGTGTAATATGGATGCCTGTGCGCTATGGAGGTGGAGGCTGAAAGCAACAGGTAAACCCTGTCACACATGTGCCCAGTCTGCTGTGCCTGCTACAGTGCACATACAGTGGGAGACTCAGATTAACCCTATACAAGTAGTTATTCCTCAGCCCCCCGTACGTTGGATTTTTACAAAAGCAATCTTACCAGATTGTGACCTCTGCCTGACAAAACTAAAACCTGTGTTCCTATAATACTGAGGAAAATAGTCTTATTTGCTAATGACATGCATTTAGAAAAGTCTTAGAATTTCATCTACTATAAATTTGTGTGTGTTTATAACATATAGATAGGATATGTCATAAATGTGTCACAGGTGTGTCTGGGACCATCACTTCTCTCAAGGAGAGGCCTCAAAGGACCACATGTATGACAACTGTCTAGATCTAAAATGCACTTTGTAGCCCATAGCAATCAATCAAGCACACCTTTTTTCATTTAGTGCCTGGAAAAAAATTTGAGGGGGGCTTGATTTGGGTTCTATGGGCACTAAGTGATTTTAGACCTAGAAGTTTTCTACATTGGCCCCCAAAATTCTCTGTTTTGAAGTAAAGGGGGGTTGGGGAAATTAGATTCATTGAATGTGAATTTCAAAAAAGCTGGAAACGTCCTATCCTGTGGATAGGTGATCCATGATAAAGGGAAATCTCTCCCCTTAGGGAGAGTACCATATAGATGTGGGGAGTTTTGAAATTGCCTTTTTGCCCTCCACTAAGCATCTGCATGTCACAAGACACTCACTGAATCTTTAGTAAACAAAAAGGGATATTAACCAAGCCAGCATCACTCATCTGCATACAGCTGTTTCAGGATTTTGCCCCTCATCAGTGCAAAGCAGAGTGTACTGGAATGAGTGGCTCAGAAAGGGGAATATCTCTCCTTGGGGAGAGCACCATATAGGTGTGGAGTTTTGAAACTTTTTGCAGACGAGTGATATATTGTTTCATGGTCCAGTTATGTTCCTGTGCACATTGTACATCCTTTTCAAAAAAGTCAGGGGTACTCATGGGCACTCTTTCCTTCTCTGCATCTATGTTGTCCTCATGCGGCAAGCTGCAATACACTGTTTTGATACCCATCATCATCTTTAAGTCGCCTGTTTATTGGTTGTCCTGTCCATCTTTGGACTACTTTTGGTAGGTACAAATTACTGCATTACTGGGAACATCTCATCTCATTATAATTTTGATGACCCAGTTTTTCAGCCATCGCAATTTGACCATTGCAGCTTCACTTTTGCTTTTAACACATAAACTTCAAGAACTGACAATTCACTTGCTGCCTAACGTATCCCATACTTTGACAAATGTAATTAAATGAAAATGCTGCTGTGAGACAGGGGGGAGAAAAGGGGTCATGCTTACCTCCCCGCTCACCTCAGTTCAAGCACTGCCTTTTAAGGGTATGTTCACACGGTGTATTGCGGTGTGCACTGTATGCACCGCAATATCCCTGGTGTTTTAGAAGTACACGCTAGCCAATACGTACTTCTAAAGCACTGACAGCTGGCTCCCATTGATTTTAATTTCAGTGGCAGCTATGAATTACCGTATTTGCGGGGCGTAATGAAGCACAACTACGTGCCAAATTACTCCCCGCAAATACGCCGTGTGAACATACCCTAACCCTTGTTCTGTTTACTTCCAGTGGTCAGCTTGTGCAGACGCGGTTTGGCGTACAACGTTCCTAATTGCATAAATATCTCAACGTCGGAATGAAGGCTCCAAACAGCTGTATCCGGAAAAGACATGCAAGAAGCTGAGCAGTCAATTGCATCTTTATAATTCCACTAATCACTGCTGAACACTAGGATCCAGAAATAAATAGAAGACCAAGAGAGAGCTATTGAAGAGGCAGTGCTAAAATGAAGCAGCAATCTTCTTTCATATATTCTGACCTGAGCAACCATTTTAGGGTGTGTACATAGTTCACAGTACACAAGATATGTCTAAAGTAAGTTCATTAGTTGCAAATTTTACTTTAAATGGTTTGTACCTGAAAAGGATTTGTTTGAACAGGGGTGACTTAAGGGGAAGATGTCATCCCAAAAATTAACTATTGTTTAACTCCTGAATATATGCTAAAAAAAAGTGGATTCAAAGACTTTTTCCTTATTTGAACAGACTGCGGTTTGACACAAGTATAATAGCTTACAACACCAATTCAATCCCACAAGAGTCCAAAAATTATAGGTATGATGTTGTTCCCACAAGGTACCCAAATTAGAGAGAACTCAAATAGCACCAAAGATCCCAACTTACTGGACACTTTAGAGACTTGCTGCTTTTTATGTAGACAATGCATGCGTAATGATTCTATGAGCAATACACAAAGCAAAAAAAAAAAATAGATTCTGAAGTAGCACTCATTTAGTGAATCAAATTTTGAAAAATATTTGGCAGGGTCCCCACTCTCACCCTGCCTTCGCCCTCATTAGGAACCCTTAAATATGTTAATGTGATGCGGGCATTAGGGGTGGTTTGGGTTTGCAGGTCTTGAAGAAAAAAATATCGTTGTATGCAGATAAAATTTTTGGTGTTTTTGGGAACCCAAGGGGGCCTCTTTGGAATTTTGCTGGAAAGGGTGAATACATTTTGGGAATTCCTTGGTTTGCGGGTAAACGGGGGAAATCCATTTTTTAAAGTAATGCCTTTGACCTGACTTGGTAACCTCTAGCTCCGCCCTTCAATTGTCACGAAATTTTTTAAATACTTGAGTGATTATAATAAAGTTTTTTTCTAATTTTGGTGTGCAAACCCCTCCCCCGGGGGTGAACAGGGAGTTAGGCAAACAGGGGCCCCCAACTCCCCTCTGTCCCTTTTTGGGAAGGGGTGAACGTGTTAAAAATTTGGTAATATTACCCAAGCTCTTTTAAAAATCAGGGCGGCCCGGGGGGTTGTTTCCCAAAAAAGTGCATTCAAGCTGTTAAAAAAATGTTTTTTTCTTTTAGGGGGAGGGCGACTCCCCCTTGAGGGGGGGCAACACTTAAGCCCAAATGAAATGTGGGGCATTTCCCTGCCCGTTTGTTATTATTCGACCCGGGGTATTTAAAATGGTTGGGGGATAGAAAAAGTGGTGCTAGAGAGGTTAGGAACTGGGGGAAAATTGAATTGTTTTTAGGAGGGGAAAGTTGTTTTTTAAAAGTGAGTGAGTGTGTGGGGGGAAAGAATTTTTTAACCCTTCGGACAAGTGGGGGGGGCAGTGCTTGGTCCCGGTTGTTCCCTTTGGTGAAACAGGAAATGCAGAACTAGTAAGGCAAATAGGTTTCTGGGGGGCCGAGGAGTGAAATACCTTACGCAATTGTAAAAAAGATGGGTTTTTCTTGACATTTGCAAGATGCAGCTACAGTTTGACCTTCCTGGGGGGATTTTTTTTTTCGATACCCAGAGTAAGGCATGGTTGTGGCGCAGTTTGGGGGGATTGTATCCAGCTTGATACGGTAATTTTGAAGCCATTTTGAGACGGGTTACCCTTAGAAGCCATTTCTTCCATCTACAAAGCTGTTTTGGTCTTCAGGTCTCCCCCCTGGGGGGTCTCCTTCGAAAAGGGGGGCAGAGAGATTTCCCATTTTACCAAAAGATCGCTCTCTGAGCTAGGCCTTTGGCGTCTTCATTTTTAGTGCCAGGGGGTCAACTATCCAAATTAAGTGGGTCCATAGGGTTTATTTACACCGTTAATTTTACCCAAAGCATTGCTTTTCCTCCACGGTTGCTCCCCGGTGGGGGCAGAGAGGGAACTTTTTATTCACTGGTGTGGGGGTGCCCCCTTCTGCGAAACTATTGGCGGGAAAAATTTATGTTTTTTGAATAGGACACTGGGTTTTCCCCAAGGTGTTCCCCTGAAAACACCCCTTAGGTATTGTAGGACTAATTCCGGGTTAATCGACCGCACCCTTTTTTCTGCATTTCTCTTCTATGCAGGAAAAACATCTTTTAAATTGGAAACCGCCCCAAGGCCCTACTTTAGGCGTGGAAACGCTGGTTTGCGGGAACCCCCTAGGTACAAATCCAAAATCTGCAAATGGGATCCCAAAAGTTTTTTCCCTACCGTTTGGGCAATTGGACTGCAGCCAAACGATGTAATGGCAATGGTGGGTTAAGGGGGGCCAGAGACCGACCGACAAGGGAATGAAATTTTTGTGATGGGGTGAATTTTTGACTAGGGCATGGCAGACTAAAGCACTTGAGGGAAAAAACACAATTGATGGGGGCCCTTTTATTCCTTTTGTCATTTCTCATTTATACGTATACAAATAAAATATACTACTGAAACGGTTTGAATGTAACCCCTGAATCTTTTCGGACACAGTGAATGATCATATGTATAGTTGTATTTCCGATTTCCCCCCCTTTTAAAATTTTATACTCCTAACTTTGAATACTTTTAATCCTCTGTAGAACATGTGAATGTTGGTTTTGCTTTTTGTGTCTATTTGGAAAAATTTTAAAAAAAAACCTTATAAAAAAAAAAAAAAATTTCAAATTTTAATTGCCGTTTTACAAAAGTACAGTAAAGTTAAAAATAAATTTCGGGTTTTGGGGAAACTTTTTTAGTAATTAAAAACAAATGGCAAATACCGGGTCTCGACGAATCTGGTAACCCTAGTTTGACCAAATTTTCCTTTTCCCCTTCAGCAGCAACTCTTTCAGCAACAGCAATTGCAGCCAAGCGCCTGGGCTGAGTGCAGAAGATTCGACAAGCAATTCCATTTTTGTAGCTGTCATCAAGAAGAAACTGGGGAATCTTCAGACAATAAAACACAAGTTAATTTCTGCATTTCAGTCTATTTTGTCTTTACTATTTAGATAGGCTTTGAATACAGTCAGTATTAACCCAATTTACTTCATTTATATATTTTTTTTTTTGAATTATATTTTTTTTGCACTATTTAGGAATATTTCACTTATTTTGAAACAGTGATTGCAATGTTAAGACACAGAATCTAATCCAAAATAAAAGATCAGCAGTGAAACCTCCATGCATCTATAGTGTAAATTACTACATTTGTGTTAAGAATCCTATTTGTTTCTTTAGTTTTAGCATGTTCGGTTATTTTTTATTAACCCCTTAAGCCCCAGGCCTGAAAAGTAGTTAATGACCAGAACGTTTTTTTTAGTTTTTGCCTCCATTCGATTCAACAGTTGTAACTTTTTTATTTTTTCAATGACGCAGTTGGATGAGGCCTCGTTTTATTCGAGACAAGTTGTACTTTATGGGGGAATAGTTGAAGTTCACACTTAATAACTTGTTAGATTAATTCTACAGGTTATTACGGTCGTGTGGATACCTAATATGTGTAGGTTTTTTTGTGTGTGTAATATATGCACAATTATTTTTTTATTAAATAATTATTTTGATGTTTTGGTTTTTTTACACTTATTTTTTTAATTAAAAAAAAAAAACGAAGGGGGGGACTGTGTTATTTTTTTTTTACACTTAGTAATGTATTAGCATATTCATATATGCTAATACATTATAATCTGTGTCAGTCTGACACAGGCAGTGATCAAGACAGCACACAGTCTGTCCTGGTCACTGGCTTGTTATACAGACAGCCATGAGGCCACTCTAGGTCCCCAGGGCTGACTATGCAGCCATTCCCTGGGCTCTGTGGGGTCACCGGGTTTTTTCCGATCCCCCAGACAGAGCAGGGAAACCCTTTGATTGGCTACGGTGGGTATCCGCCACAATCAAAGGGTTAAAGCACTGGTGTGCGGGGGTTCCCCGCTACCCGGTGCTCGCAGAAGATGCTCTGGGATCAGGGCTGTGTAGTACAGCCATGATCTCAGCGCTGCTGCGGCACCCGGGCACCGCAAACCCCGATGTCTGCAGCAACGCCAAAAGACGTCGCTGTAGACGAACGATCCGCACCACCCGACGTCAAAAGTCGGTGGGCGGTCCTTAAGAAGTTAATAGAGATTTGTTTCTCAGTTTTAGCCAACAAAGTATGGCTTCAGTCCCACAATTCTATAGCCACAGACATACCCTTGAATGCACCATTTTGTGCCGTGCCCAGAAACATAAAAGCACAAATGTAGCGGCTATTACCAAATAAAATTCTCTGCATGCTCTAACTATACATGAATGCTGATAATTTGTCAAACGTCTCGGATTGCAGGTACATGAAGACTATAAAAGTTAACCTTTTTATTAAAAAATCAAAGTGATGTCCAATGGATTTACCTGAGTGGTTTTTCCTGATCCTGTTTCTCCAACAACCAGAACCACTTTATTGTCCTTAATATTCTGAACAATTTCCTCTTGCTTTTCAAATACTGGTAAAGACTGACGGAAAGAGTCAAAGTCGGAATCTCCCCTCTTTACTGGGACTTGGGGGATGCCATTGTTCAACCTTCCACTGGTTTTGCTCATCTCACGGCTCTCTACAAAGAAAAATGTAAAACTATCAAACTAGTCCTGGAAGATAGCACAAAATCTCAAGACAGAGTCCAAAGCCAGCAATCAAGTTTAAGATCGAGGGGGTTGTCCAGTATAGTGATACTTACCTTGCTTCTCACTTTGGTTTCAGCACCCTAGTCTTGATATGATGTATAGGCATGAGACTGTACATCATATCACCACTCCGAGTTGTTCACTTCTGAATGGTGAAGGAAGGCCAAGGAAAAAAAATGCAAGCCAATGGAGGGACATCCCCTGCCTAGGACTCCCGCCCTATTAGGCGGAGCAAGAAGATGCTTATGAGAGGAGCCATTTTACACAGGTTACATTTTTACATTACTAATTTTATAAATATGATTGCATTCCCTTAAGGGTATGTTCACACGGCTTATTTTGGGGCGCATTTCGCCGCGTACTATGCTCAATACACGGGTAAATGCGCCCCCTAAATACAGTAATCCATAGCTCTCAGAGAACTATGGATTACGCCTCCTCTCCCCACTCGTACAATACGATTGTGTTGTACGCGCGGGGAGATAAGTGACGTCAATTATTTGCGGCAAATACGTGTAATGCATGTCTATGGGGCCGGCGGACTGCTGGCCTCCCCACCCCCGCGCCTCGGGAGTACGCGCATATTAACGCGACCTCCCGAAACACACTATACGTACTATATGCGCCGCAGTACATTGTGTGAACATACCCTAACTCACACAATTACTCACTTATACTACCCATTTTCATGGTCTGTAATACACGCATATAGTTTGTAAAATAAAATTAAAGTTAACTTGTCAGGTGGATTATGCTACCCTATCTGAGAACAGGATGTGATAAGAGGGAGAGAAGCTAAACTCTGTGATATTAAGGTTTATATAATTAGACGCAGAATTTCTGAACAAAAAGCAGAGTAAACCATAAAAGAGAAAGTTAAAGCTAACTACACACATGCACAGTGATTGACAGCTTTCCCTGTGCCAGTGTGTGTACAAAGCAAAGTGTCAATCACTTTATATGGGCAGAGTAAGCAGCACTATCTCTTAAGGACTCCAGTCAGTTTTTTTACTCATACATCCTACTGCAAATCATATAAACCTAAATATCACAGCTCAACTTCTCTCCCTCAATCACACTGTTTTCCGTCAGAGGTGTACATTAAGAGCTTTTCCTAGACTGTTTGTCAAATGGGACAATCTGATGTGAAACACAGACTCTACAGAAGATAACATTAGGCAAAAATGTATTGGACATGCATCATGTATGGGACATAGTATAAATAAAACAATGTATTCTGCTAAGCATGGTAATGAGAATATGATACAGAATTGGGCTGCTTTGTTACTGGTGGAAGATTCATACACAGCAAAAGAAAAAAAAAAATCAGTCAGAAAAATGTTCACTTTACTCAATGTTCATCTTCTACAAGGACATGTCATCCCCTTTATCTGTGCAAACTTTATCATGTAGCATTATAAGCATCTGACTCATGCTGCTATGTTATGTAAAAACAAATCAGTGGAGGAACAGAGCCATAGTACTGTCCTTGATTGACTGGACAATACAATTGGCAGACCTCAAACCTACTAAACTTCCGCAATAAAAATGTTACTGAAAGGACAAAGAAAATCACCTACAAACTGCAGAAATAAGAAGATAAAGAAGTGTTTGGCAATTTTTATAGTTATTCAGAAAAAAATTCAAATGTCTGAATATAGAATTTCTTTTTGACACTTTATGACAAACAGTTGTATGGTATAAACAATTTCAGGACAATGGAGATATATATAATATATATATATATATATACACACACACCTCACAAAAAGTTAAGGAATATCTGAAATTTCATGAAATTTTATGTTCATCCTGAAATGTCAACCATCAGCCAATGTTTCAGTACTTTTTGCACAACTTGCTGATCTCTAACTAGGAGCTTAAAGGCAAAATTCACAATCACCCAATACATTTAGGTGATCAATTGAATTAGGATTTAAACAGTCCTCCTCATCATGCTGTTCACATTTTGACATCATGAGATCAAGACAACATCGTACAACCAATCAACAGTACCTTTCCATTGCGAGGCTTCAAGCAGGATGCTCGCAGACAGAAGTGGACACTGAGTTTAGAGAGTCACAGAGTGTCATCGGCAAGGTGCAACAGTTACAGAGAGACTGGAAGAGTCACAGAAAGGCAAACAAGTGGATGTCCTTTGGCTACATCACACACTGATGACCAGTTCATTGTTTACAATGCCCTGCAAAACCGGATAATGAATGCCACACAAATCCAGACATATTTAAGGAGGGTGAGAAACTGTTTTCTCCTGTATTGTGATCAGGGTTTTGTATTACTTTGATTCACATCTCATTGCTTTTTTTGACAAATGTGCATGTGATGTACTAATGTCATTGTCACAGTATGTATATTCGCCATTTTGGTATTGTATATTTGCATGTGGATGTATGATTTGCACTAAGTTCCTTTTTCTTTATGTGCATATACACCTGACAATTTCTCTAAATAAAGTTTATTTGTTGATGAAAAAAAAAAAGGATGGTGAGAAACCACCAGGTGTCACGTCAGACCATCTTAAAGGGAACCTGTCACATAGGTTGTGCCCCCCTTGCTGAGGCAGCACAAGCTAGTGTCAGACCTGCTGTTCCCAGCGCTGTGTCCCTTATTCTGTAAGATGCTCTAGTTTTAGAGCATTTACCCCTCAAATCTTATTCATGAGCAGGTGTTAGCTCCACCCACCAAAGGCTAGCTCCGCCCACTGACAGTTATTCATATGTTTCTACCTATTCAAAGTAATAGGTTTATCAGTTGAGGTGGGCGGGGCTAGCCTCCGATTGGCCGAGTTTGAAAAAAACTGACTCTTTGAATGACTCTTCTGGCTGAAAACTGCAGATTTGAGCATTAAATACACGAAAACTACAGCATCTTACAGAATAAGGGACACCGCGCTGGAAACAGCATGCCTTACACTACCTTGTTCTGTCCTCAGCCAGGGGGGCAAAAACTATGTGACAGGTTCTCTTTAACAGTTTTCATCAGCGTGGGCTGCATGCTAAACAACTGGCAAGGGTACCTAACGACACCACTAGGTACAGGCATTGTCTTGCATAGGCCAGGGAGCATCTATGCTGGATGAGGAACCAGTGGTCATCATTGCTGTTCATAGATGACCGTTAATACACTCTGGGCAGAAATGTTGGCCACCAACGTTGCTGGAGTCATCAAGGAGAGCGCCATGCATTAGCCAGGTCAGGTATACAAAGAGTTGCAAAAGTTCTACCTTTGCAATACGCCTCAAGTTTGCACTAAACCACCTGGATGTCCCACAATACCTCAAAAAATATTCGGTAGCCAGTGAAACTTTTTTTTCTTTTTTAAAGCAAAAATGCATAAAATTACGTTTGTAGTGAAAAGAACACTGCACCCAAAACACCAAGGCTTTATCCCAACTGTTAAGTTTGGTGAAAGGAGCATCGTGGTTTGGGGCTGATTTACTGCTTTAGAGCCTGGATACCTTGTGATTATTGCAGAAACAACAAATTCAAAAGGTGTACTCACCTTAAACAGAACCTTTCAGGTGGTTTATGCAGCCCTATCTAAAGGCAGGATGTGATAGAGGGAGATAAACTGAGCTCTGTGATATATAGATTTATATGATTTGGAGCAGGTAAAAAGCAGAGAAAATATTGACCAGACTCCATAGACTTTGATGGCATATATCTAGGATATGCCATCATTGTCCGATAGGTGTGGATCCCACCTCTGGATCCCACACCTATCTCGGGACTGGGCCCCAAAAGTAACAGAGCTCTGTGATATATAGGGTTATACCATTGGAGAAGATAGTGTCTGGACTCCTTAAGAGACCGTTAAGACCTGCTTACCCTATCCACATACACTCACCGGCCACTTTATTAGGTACACCATGCTAGTAACGGGTTGGACCCCCTTTTGCCTTCAGAACTGCCTCAATTCTTCGTGGCATAGATTCCACAAGGTGTTGCAACGATGCTCAATTGGTACCAAGGGGCCCAAAGAGTGCCAAGAACATAGTCCCCACACCATGACACCACCACCACCAGCCTGCACCGTTGATACACGGCAGGATGGATCCATGCTTTCATGTTGTTGACGCCAAATTCTGACCCTACCATCCGAATGTCGCAGCAGAAATTGAGACTCATCAGACCAGGCAACGTTTTTTCCAATCTTCTACTGTCCAATTTCGAGGAGCTTGGGCAAATTGGAGCCTCAGTTTCCTGTTCTTAGCTGAAAGGAGTGGCACCCGGTGTGGTCTTCTGCTGCTGTAGCCCATCTGCCTCAAAGTTCGCCGTACTGTGCGTTCAGAGATGCTCTTCTGCCTACCTTGGTTGTAACGGGTGGCTATTTGAGTCACTGTTGCCTTTCTATCAGCTCGAACCAGTCTGCCCATTCTCCTTTGACCTCTGGCATCAACAAGGCATTTCCGCCCACAGGACTGCGCTCACTGGATGTTTTTTCTTTTTCGGACCATTCTCTGTAAACCCTAGAGATGGTTGTGCGTGAAAATCCCAGGAGATCAGCAGTTTCTGAAATACTCAGACCAGCCCTTCTGGCACCAACAACCATGCCACGTTCAAAGGCACTCAAATCACCTTTCTTCCCCATACTGATGCTCGGTTTGAACTGCAGGAGATTGTCTTGACCATGTCTACATGCCTAAATGCACTGAGTTGCCGCCATGTGATTGGCTGATTAGAAATTAAGTGTTAACGAGCAGTTGGACAGGTGTACCTAATAAAGTGGCCGGTGAGTGTATATTGATTGATAGCTCTCCCTATATTAGTCTGTTTACAGAGCAAACTGCCCATCACCTGTGGGCAGGTTATTTTGATTTCTCTTCTTTTTACTCGGAAATCATTCTCCAAATTATATAAACCTACATATTACAGAGCTCAGCTTCTCTCCGTCTATCACACCCTGCTCTTCGATAGGCAGCATAAACCACCTGAGATGTTCACTTTAATTCTATCCAGAACCTGTGGCATGAACATTACAGGACTGTGTATGCAAGGCATCCAAAAACTATTGATAAACCGAAAAAATATTTGCAAGGGTTATGGTCCAAAAATTCCTCCCCAGCAAATCTTATATATAGCTACAAACAGCTAGAAACATTTGGTGGAGGCGACTGCTACTATAAGAGCTACAGGTTATAAAATAAAAGGGTTCTCCCTGCACTGAGGATATTCACTCAGTGTGCTCAGTAAAATATATTAACTGTCCAACTTTTTGTGTTATTAGTTCAGTTGGATGGTGTTTGTCTATAATTTTGACTTCTAATGAATTAGATCGCATTTTATTACTAATCACTGCAGAAATCCAGGTAATTTCAAAGAGTTCACTTACTTCTTTTTGCCACCATATATATGTAATAACTATCGTTTCTGGCTGAAGTAATACATTTTATAAAAAATTAAAAACAAATATAAATTTTTTTGGTCTATTTTAAAATAGGGGGATGTGTATATCAAAAAACATACAGACAAGTTAATGGTGCGGTTTACATAAATAAAAATGGTGAACTCCATCCATTTATGCCTCTCAGTCCTGCTTACACCACTAGCTTGTGGACAACCAAAGAGAAAGACGCCTTAAAAATTAAACACTCACCAGCTTCTAATGCAAACACGTTTCCCCGCTCTGTCTTTGGCAGCAGTTCGGTCCTTTCTTTATTGGTCACAGGAAACCGCTGTATGAGGGTCCTCATGGCATGCTTCGTGTTCTGTATCAGGCAGCAGGACATATGAGCTCTGCAGGCTTCAGAGCCATCTTTCTTTCTTATTGTTAAATATCTATTAGTACCTTTCCTGAAATCAGACCATAGAAGTACATTTGTACCAACACAATTTTAATTACATTAATTTTGCAGACAAGCTTATTTGCTGCTTTAAACTTTATCATATCTACTATATTTGAAAGTAGTGTTCCCACCATGGAATTTGATGGCCTATCGCTAGGATATGTCATCATATGCCATTCTGAGCCGTAACTTTTGGGGGCCCGTTCCCAATGTGGGTCCCAAAGGTGGCACGCGCACCTATCAGACTTTGATGGCATAACCTAGCAATATGCCATCAAACCCTATGGTGGGAACACACCTTTAACAAGGCTTAAAAAAGGAACATGTTGCCAGTACAAGCTCCCATTATATTAGGCCAGAGGATCCCAATGAAAGTTGCTAGATCTTTGGAAATACAGGAGATGGTGTTAAGCTCAACTAAACAATAGTCCTGTAACACAGTATTTCTCAACTCCAGTCCTCAAGACCCACCAACAGGTCAAGAGATCTTTATTGGGGTGATTGGCATTTGTAAAGCGGGAAAAGGGCCGTAAACGTATTTTTATTTTATTTTTCGTGTTTGTGTTTGACTTTTTTACACTTTTTTCAGTTTTTTCCCAGAGGGGAATTGTATGAGCGATATTCAAATCGCTCATAAAAAGGAGACCTGCACACAGCATTACTGCTGTGTACTGGTTGCCATGGTAACTCAATCACCATGCCCACAATGCATTGTGGGCACGGTGACATCACCGGATAACCCAGATGCTTTCAGAAAGTGTCCGGGCTGTCGAGTGAGTGGACCAGAGCGCCGTTAATGCACTGGTTGCACGCAGGAGGGGCATAATCCTCCTGCCTGCAGCTTCATTATCGCAACCATGATTGGTCGCGATAATGAAGGGTTACTTACCCGTGGCTGGAGCTCACTCCGGCTGCAGGGGATGTGGCATGCCAGCAGTAATATACCGTTGGTCCCATGCCGCGATCTTGTGAGCTCGCATGAGGTACCCATACGTCAATTTGCGGGAACCCATACCTTACTTTGACGTATGGGTACGTCAAATGTCGGAAAGGGGTTAAACATGGGTTTTACGAAAAAGCTTAATGTAGGAATACAGCATTTATTGTTCTTTGTTTTTTCACTTAAACGTTTTTTTGAATGCATAGACCAAAGACCCCCAAAACAACATAATACTCCCTATTATAGACATCACACCTAGTGCAGATGTATGTACCGTACGGTAAGTAAACTTTAGGCCTCACTATCTTATCAAGTGTATATAGGATGGCAGAAAAAATTCTCACAATTTTCTCTTGGGCCTCCATGTCCAAAAAATCATGTAAAGAAGAGACTGATATGACATCATGGTATCACACTACTGTTTTCAATGGATTGAAATGGACGGCACAACACATGTCTTCCATTCATTTTAAAAAAAAAAAATACTTCTTTAAAACATTTGTGCCGTTATCAACTATTCACAGGATAGGAGATATTTGTCTGATTGCTGGGGGCCCCAGCGATTGCTAAAATGGGCCTTCCCCAAAACTCCGGGTCCCCTATCCTTCGTTACTGTGCTCGCGCTGCATAGTCGTCACAGATGGAGCAGTAGCCAAACATGTGCACTGCTCCTCCAGTCAAATTCTATGGGACCGATGAAAATAGGCAAGTACAGCGTTCAACTAGCTCAGTAGCTCCCATAGAATTTGACTGGAGCAGCAGTGCACACCACTGCTTCATTCAATGACTTCCTTGCTGTGTGAGCACAGTGAGGAAGGGCAAGAGTCCTGGAGCCCCCAATTTATTGATCAGTGGGTGTCCCAGTGATCAGACATGTATCACCTACACTACAGATAGGTGTTAAATGTCCATCCTGGCACAACCCCTCTAAGGCTGCATCCACACTACAGTATGCAAATACCGGCCGGATTCTGATTAAGAATTCAACCGGTATTTTGATATCTTGTAAATGGTTTTGAGGGACTGTTCTGTCCATAGTTTGTGTACTCGCTCGTCCCCCTCAACCACTGATATGTACATCATCTGCCGAAAACTGAGCAGAAGAATGAACATGTTCTAAGTTTTTCGGAACGCCAGCGGTGTAAAAAAAAAAAAAAAAAAAAGTTGGTGGAAAATCCATTCAGTGGGGACTGATGAAAAGATTTTCTATTAAAGTGTATCAGGATGATTGATAGTCGTTTTATAGACTACTTTGAAACCCGAAAATAGTCTGTAAAACCAACTGAAAACCCTTGCCGTGGGGACATGCCCTAACCCAGTATTCTGCCCACTTTAAAAACAGAATGTGGGAAGGCTGCTCACAACATATGACATCCATCATCAAAATATCCCATGGGAATACATGCAAGTAAACGTTCATTAATGGAAATAGTTCTCCACTTTTTCAATAAACACAAGCTTACAGAATGACCAAGAGGAATATTGATGAAGATTAATCCATTAGATCTTTAATCAATTTGATTTTGTAATGCAAGATCAAGAAACTTTCACAAGCTAAGCAAGTTTCAGCAAATTAAAGTGTAAGATGAAGTATTCTGATTTGACGATTGTATGGACTTTTTGGCCCAATAAAGGAATCTGTAGACCAGATAACTTACCCTTTGCTCTTGGATATCAGTCCAAGTGACTGAGCAAGACGATGGATAAACGCTCTCTCAGTGCTGGTCAGAGAAGAAGGAAATTCCATTTCTTAAATAAGAAAAAAGTACAATGAGTTGTGTTAATCTAAACTTGTTTTCTATTGTTAAATTACTGTTCAGTTTATGCAATGTACATTCCAACAGCTGCTATTAACAACTAGGTATTTTCGGATATGTTCACATACCCATGCAGCCAGTGCACTAGGCCCATCACTACACCAGCAGTATGGTTTTGATCTAAAAACAATAGTTCCAAGTCTGAACATATACTGATGCTGTACATTATTTAGGCATCACATAAACATAATTTCTCCAAAATATACATATAAATGGAATAGCTCAATTAAAGGGGTTGTCTCACTACATTGATTCATCTCACTTCAGTCCTGTTTTCTTGGTTTCATTTTGAATTCAGGGGCGTGTTTACTGGCTTCTACTAGGCTGCAGTAGAAGCCAGGTCTGTAGCTATAGCGACAAGTGCTGACAGCCTATCAGGAGAGATCGAACAGGTCTGTTGCTATAGTGACTTGAGGAGCTGATGCAGCCCATACAAGAGGAATAGGTAGGACACTGTTAATGGACACATATTGCAAAGTGACTTGTTTTTGAAAAATCTTTAAAATAAAAAGTAATCATTGCATTGAGACAACCCCTTTAATGAGCAAACAAGCCATGGCTGGAAAACAAGGGATTAAGCAAAACAAATGCAAAGAGAAAGTGAAGGAGTTGGGCCTGATTCCCATCTGCATTGCAGGTTCTGTTCAGAGATTCCATCATAGATTACATTAAAAAAAAAAAAAACATAGCAAAGCATGCCGTGCTACTTTTCTGTTAAAATGACAGACCCCACTGCAGTCAAATAGGGTCTGTCATGTAATGGACCCAGCACCACATCTGCAACACAGGCGATGAACAGAATCTTCAAAGCAGATGTGAACCTAACCTTAACCATATAAACTATACGCATAGTTTTTTTTCTCTGTATAATAAAGTGTCCATGTAATACCATTCATCAGATATTTTGACAGAAATAATACATACCTTTTTGGTCACTGTAGCGAAATCTGTCCAGTGCAATATTAACAGCAATCTTCACCTCCTCATCTATACGAATGTCCTTAAGCCCCCTTGCTTTTCAAGATTAAAAAGAGCCTGGTTTCAGAACTGTGCTAGGACTTGGTGACATACTGTTAGGCCGTGACATTTTTGCTGAAAAAAAAAAAAAAATATTATAGTCAATAACTTATCAAGTACTCAGATTTTTCAGCCATGTTAGGCTATGTATACACAGCACAGGATTCCAGTTGGATTTTTAAGCGGATTCAGTGTTTAGAACAGGGGTGTGGAGTCGGCAAGCCAAAGACCCGACTGACTCTTCAATTTCCCAAACCTCCGACTCCCAACTCCCTCATACATGGCGCATGTTTAAGTGATAACTTTTACTGCTAGTTAAAATGGTAAACAATCAGGTGTTTATACACTTATGATACAATAATCAAGCTATTTAGGTAGAACAGACACTGACAAGCAAAAGGGTAACAATGTTTTGGTCTTTTGAACACTTGGGTAGAGTTGAAGAAAAAGCTGTATTTGTATCCAAGTCCAGTCTGCGCCAACATTGGGAATGTGTAGAAGAGACCTGGGATCAGATTTTGGTCAAGATATGCATATATCTGATCCAGAGCCCAGAAGGATTCAAGCAGTTCTGAAAGCCAAAGGTGGATTTACCAAATACTAACAAAATAATAAAAATTAACATTTTGATTTTTAGGAGCAAAAGAGTAACAATGCAGTTACAGGAAAGAATCTGCAGAACTAAGCAGATGCTAAATACTTGAAAGTCAAATTTATGTATCAGATAGGCAAGATGACTTTATATAAAATTACAGTAGCCTCATGTACAAAGCTGTAGTGGATGGAGAGATATGGAGCCTGAAAGTCACAAGTTCAAAACATTGTTACCATTTTGCTTGTCAGTGTAAAATATATTTATTGGATATGATTTTAGAACACACAAAAAAAATGTAAATATGCAAAACACTGCAGGAACATTTGTGGAGTCTCTGAATTTGTTCCGAGAAATAGTATCGCCTCCATCAGATCCTGCATACATGACCTCACATCTGATATCTGATCTCATTATTTCCAGGCTACAGAACGGCCTCTCTACACTAACTTTGGTTGGGGGCAAATCGGTGACCAAAGGGGCAACATCTCTAACAATGTCAGGGTATAAAAGGAATTGCCTCAGCCACAGTCAGTTTGATGAATGGTTGAATCTTCTCTTTTTGAAGCGGGTGAAAAATTTTGCTTAAATCTGTTTGCCATGGGAGCAGTTCTTTTCCTTGGGCTGCGCTTTGCTGCTCCGTGATCATTACATCCTATGTGATGAGGAAGATATGGGAGCAGTAGCACTGGCCGGACCCAATTCCTTTAGCTCTTTGCCCTGCAACAAACTAAACGGACCAAGTTATTATATATTTTGGGAGTCGGAGTCGGTCCATTTTATGACGACGCCGACTCCTGCAAAATAGGCACCGACTCCGACTCCCAGCCCTGATTTAGAATCCACAAATTTCTGACTGTATTCCTGTGCCCATAGATTGCAATAGACAATCCGAGCTGTAGTCTAAACAGCACAGATTTTCTACTGTGGGATTTTTAAACCGCTGGAAGATAGAAAAAGTTATATCTTCCCTTGGATTCCAGTACAGTCTATATACTGGGCCGGCGGGAAATCTGAAAACCAACTGCAGTTTTTAGCGTAAACCCTTGCCAAAAAATTCGGATTTTGGACGGCATTTTAACATTTGCTGTGTAGACATAGACTTAAAACACTAAATAAATAATCTGAATTTCATTTCCAAAACAGTTTTTAAAATCTCCGCTTGTGCCAGAAGACAGGAGCGCAAGGTGAGCACTTGTACTTTTTTATTTTTTCAACAAACCCTGCCTATATATGCCTAAGGGGGGGGGGGGATTAGCCAGCCTCTACCAGCCTATCGGGGATATATAAATGCCTATGAGGGAGATATACCTACCTATGGGGGACACTAAACTGCCTATACCTATGTAATTTTATTGGTATCCATTTTTATTTTTGAAATACGTTTTTTGTGGCAAAAGTAGGTGTCTCGACTTATATTCGGGTCGGTTTATACTGTATTTAATAAAAAAACTATTGTGCATACATTATCCACACAAAAAAAAAAAACATGGATTAGGTATCTACATGACCTTAAAGGGGTTGTCTCGCTACAATGATTGGGTTTTAATTATAAGATCTTTAAAAAACAAGCAGCTTTGCAATATATGTTCATTACAAATGTCCTACTGATTTTGAGTTAGCCCTGTTAGTAGTAGTACATCAGCTTCTCAAATCTCTATAGCAGCTGACCTGTTGATCCTTATCTCACTGGCTGTCAGGTCTGTATGACTCATCACCTTCTGAATACAGGTCAGAGCAGAGAGCCCCTCCTGCACAGAATGCTTCTGTAGTGGAGGGAGGGGGAAGGCTCTGGCTTCTGTGTCTGTGCTGCCTGGATTAACCCTGTGTTTGCCTGCTTCCTCCTGTTCTCTACACAGATTGAAGAGAGCAGAGGTGAGGCTGACAGCAGTGACTCTGTGTGTTACTATAATCATGATGTGTCTGTGGAACTGTGACTATACAGATCAGGGGGCATGTGAACGCTTCATGCTCTGCTGTACTAGTGACACATCCTGAGTATAGTAACACTTCACAGCTGCCCTGTGTCTGTTCTGACAGGGTCTGTTTGTTGCTGGAGATGTGGAGATGTGTATGCTAAGCAGGGGGTATAGGAACACTTGCATCCCCCCTGCTCTGCTATTAGCATACACAGCTTCACAGACCTCTGGCTCCACACTCATAGATCAGGCCTCTCTCTATGTCTCCGTGGAGCTAACAATACAGTTGATCCAGGAGCCTGCAGCAGACCTAGGCAGGCACACACAGGGTTAACTCTGGCAGCAAACCCCCTCACCCCACCCCTGCTGTATAGAAGTTACAGAGGAGAGCTGTCTGTGTGCTGAGGGAAGGGGGGGAAGAGGGAGGAGAAGAGGCAGACAAGAAGCACGCCCCTCAATTCAACTGCCAGGCACAGAGATAGGCTGAAAGCTTGTAATGAGACAACTCCTTTAATAACGCGTATAATTCATCCAACAAGTTATTTAGTGTAAATTAATTCTCAAGCTTTATTCTGGATCAGCAGTGCTACCAATTGGCCTAGCTTTCTGCTGTATTCATTTCAAAGGGGCATCTGTGACTGACAAGCAGTGGTTTTAGGGAAGTCTGGGGCTTAGTTGTACTAATTTTGGTGCCAATAAAAAAAAAAGTAATAGAATTAATGAATCAACAATCATTTAAGGGGTTTAATTAGAATATTGCTGCCCTATTAAAATAAAGAAAAATGTAAACTTGGCTCACACCACTTTAAGGGTATGTTCACATGGCTGATTTTGACGCTGTTTTCAGAGCATTACGTTGCCCACAACAGCATCAAAAAAGCCTCCAAAACATCCCCAGTTCATTTTCATTGATTCCTATGTAATACAGCTTTGTAGTTCACACACAATGAGGTTTTTACACGCATTTTCAGCGCTTCTTTGGACGCTGTTTTGGGCCCTTAAAAAGAAGGATCAAATCAATTCTTGAACAGTTTTCAATGCTGGAAAGTCCCAGGAATCAATGCAGAACTTCAAAACCTTGTCCAATACCTTGATGCATTTTTGACAAGTTTTTTTGCCCTGGCTATTAATTTGTATGGGTGTTTCAGAAAGAAAACAGTGTTGGAAAACCTCGTCAAACACCTGATCAAATCCTCATCTGAAAAGTTCTCCATTGAGGCGGTTTTCAGACGAGGTTTTGACCCGAATATGGACGCTAAAAATTCACCCGTGTGCACATACTCTGGAGAGGGCACTCTACCTCCGTTTGATTTCTAAATAGCGGAGAATATAATACTGGTGCTATCACAGGGAGCATACCAACTTGCCCAATAATGTCAGGATGTTGGAAGCAAATAGGTAAAAAGAAAATTATTTAGGGATAGATTGCAAAAGGGCTGCTCATAAAGCCAGTTACCACAGTCATATATTAAAACACATCAGTCCTCCCAGATACATTGTCATGCCACTATACAACCTGGGGCCCGCACGAATCGCTCTTTACCAGTAATAACCACCTTTTGATGTTTCAGGCTTACCGGTCACTTTCTGATGCTTTCAGCACTCCTTTACTACACAAGGTCAGAGCCAGGACTATCCTGGTGATCCTATAGAGAAGAGCCAAATGTGACCATGTGTCACCTGGAACCCTGACAGATAAAATGAAATGCAATTAGAATAGCAGCCACCAATAAGCTGGGTCAAACAACACACCCCTGGGGGTAGCATGGTAACAGAGTCTGTAAGGCCATGTCTACACAGCACAGGTTTTGAGTCGAATTTTCAGCGGATTCAATATTAAACATCCGACAAAAATCCAACTGTAACCTGCGCTGTGTAGACCTCAATAGAAAATCTGTGCCATAGTCTACACATCACAGATTTTTTTACTGCCGGCCGAACCCTAAACTGCGGGCCGAACGTTGTATATTCTGCCAGACTGCCATCAGAGTCCCACAGCCCCAATGCAAAAAAAACGCAAAAAAAAAAAATAATGGCGGTGTGGTCCAGCAATGTGAAAATGCCGTAGGATTTTAGACGGCATTCTCACTTTGCTGTGTGAACCTAGCCTAAGGTCGACATGAGCCTATCCAGTGCAGCCTATTATCCTGCAACAGTAATCCAGAGGAAGGCGACCCAACCTTCAATCATACTCATCTTAAAGGGATCCTTTCAGCTACTTTATGCTGGCCAAACAATGGGAGACATGAAACAGATGGAGGTTACTGATCCTAACCATGTGGGGTTCTTCTTGACACCCGCTTGGTCTGTATCCATTTATGTTTAGTATTTTACAATGTGTTCGTGTTTGTGGTTTTACTTTAGTCCGTTATGGGGGTGTTTAGATGTTGTCACATACTTATTCTTTATATTCAATGTACTGTATATACAAGTATGTACATGGGGTATCTGGTACAGTAGCACTGCCCTTAATATTTTTAAAATGTTACTCAAACTTTTTTTTTATTTGTAAGTATTTAGCATCTGCTTAGTTCTGCAGATTCTTTCCTGTAATTGCATTATTACTGTTTTGCTCCTAAAAATCAAAATGTAAATTTTTATTATTTTGTTAGTACTTGGCAAATCCACCTTTGGCTTTCAATACTGATCAGATTCAAGCAGGTCTTTACCAAAATTGAATCCCCGGCTTCTTCTACACATTTCTAATGTTGGTGCATGCTGGACTTGGGTACGAATACAGCTTTTTTTTTTTTTAATTCTATCCAAGTGTTCGACTGGGTCGAGGTATGGAGACTGTGGAGACCAATCCAGCAACTCTACTTCATTGTCATTGAGGCATTCCTTCTCCAACCTTGATGTATGTATGAGGTCGTTGTCCTGCTGGAACATTATATTGTCCTTTTCATACTCGAGTATATGAAGTAACTCCTCTTGTAGGACACTCACATATAGCTCAGCATTGAGATCAACATCCATCTTAGTCAAGTATCCAACACCTTTTGCTGTGAAACATCCCCATATCATCAGGCTTCCTCCACCGAACTTGACCATTTCTTCAATTTCTCGATCCATTAGCCCCTTTTCCCTTGATTCTTCCAGACCCATTTGCCCCCATCAGAGCCCGGTCTATTGACTTTCATCTCATCGCACCAAATCACTTGATGGAGGCGTACTTTTGTACAATGCTTCTTTTTTTCGGGCCATCATTCCAGACCTGTGTAATGTGTGTTGCATGGTGCTTGCATGGATGTCTGTGATCTCACTCTCATGATGCATACAAGCCGCCTCCACTGCCGTGTCTGTCACGTTAGAACTGATCGACCTTGTGATGAGCGACTTGTTGACTGATATTTTGCCTGGACGTCCACCTCTTGGGTTTGAATGGACGGACTTCATTGCATATTCTTCCCACTGTCACGGCCTCATATGATGCAGTTTGGCAATTTTCTTTGCCCAGAGACGCTATCGATGAGTTGGATGATGCCGCTTCTCTTTTCTTGGGAAATCTTCTTCATGGCTGCTCGAACCAGTGACCTTTCACTTGGGAATCAGCCTAATAACACACTGAGCTATTAGGGAATGCGAGAACAGCGTGTAATTTGTAGTAACAAGAAGAAAAAGATTGTTCCACCACCAGGAGCAAAACACTAACAATGCAGTTACATGACAAGACTCTGCAGAACTAAGCAGATGCTAAATAGTTGCAAGTCAAAATTATGTATGACATGGCCAAGATGATTTTCTATAAAATGATGGTAGTTTCACATTCAAAGCTGTAGTGGATGGTGAGATCTGGAGTCTGAAAGTCAAAAGTTCAAAACATTGTTACCATTTTGCTCGTCAGAGTAAAATATATTTATTGGATAGGACTTTAGAACACAAAAAGATTTTAAAAAATTGTAATTATGCAAAACGCTGCAGTAAGTGGAGGAAAAAAAAAGTTTTCAACAAAAACATCCTGAATAACATTTGTGGAGTCTCTGAATTTATTCTGAGAAATAGTATCGCCTCCATCAGATCCTGCATACATGACCTCATATCTGATCTCATTATTTCCAGGCTACAGAACAGCCTCTCTACACTAACTTGGGTGGGGGGCAACATCTCTAACAATGTCAGTGTATAAAGGAATTGCCTCAGGCACAGTCAGTTCTGATGAACGGTTGAACTCTTCTACTTCTTTGAAAGCAAGTGAAAAATTCTGATGAAATCTGGTCCATTTGCTTGCTTTGGGAGCACTATCTTTCCCCTGTGGCAACACTTTGCCTGGACCATGTGAAAATAATAATCATCTTTATTTATATAGCGCCAACATATTTCACAGCACTTAACTATTTAGAGGGTGTAGGTACAGACATTACACATTAAAAGAACTTACAGATGAGACACAAGGTGTGAGGGCCCTGCTCACAAGAGCTTACAATTATGGTGTATGGGTGAAACGAAGGGTTAAAAGTGATGTCATCCAAATACTTCTCAAAATTAAACTCCTCATCTGATGAGGGTGAAAATATAGGAGCAGTAGCACTGGCAAGACCCAATTCCTCTTGCTCTTGGTACCTCATTGAACTAACTGGACCAATTTATTATATACAGTTGAAACCAGAAGTTTACTTACACTATATAAAAGACACATATGCATGTTTTTCTCACTATCTGACATGAAATCAGAATAAACCTTACACGTTTTAGGTCAATTAGAAAACAAAATTATTCATATTTGCCCAATGCCAGAATAATGAGAATTTTAAGGCATTTTTATTACTTTCTGCAAAGTCAAAAGTTTATAGACACTAAGATTACTATGCCTTTAAGCAATTTGGGTCAGCCCATATAGTGATGTCATGTCTTTAGAAGCTTCTGATAGGTTTATTGGCAACACCTGTATTTTAATTCACACCAGTAACACTGCGTCTGTGCGTAACATCATGGTAAAGACTAAATAAATCAGCGAAGATATCAAGAAGAGAATTGTGGACTTGCACAAGTCTGATTCATCCTTGGGTACAATTTCCAGATACCTGAAGGTTCCTCATTCATCTGTACAAACAATTATACACAAGTACAAATAAGATGGGAATGTCCAGCCATCATACTGTTCAGGAAGGAGACGGGTTCTGTGTCTCAGAGATAAATGTGCTTTAGTTCGAAATGTGCATATCAACCCAAGAACAAAAACAAGACCTTGTGAAGATGTTGGCGGAAGCTGGTAAGATTGTGTCATTATCCACAGTGAAACAAGTACTGTATCAACATGGACTGAAAGGCTACTCTGCCAGGAAGAAGACATTACTCCAAAAGAAACCTATAAAAGTCAATGTTAATGTTTGCAAATGCACACAAGAACAAAGACCTACATTTTTGGGGACATGTCTTGTGGTCTGACGAAAATAAAATTGAACTGTTTGGCCATAATGACCATCGTTAGGTTAGGAGGAAATAGGGTGACGCTTGAAAGCCTAAGAACACCATCCCAACTGGGAAACACAGGGGTGGCAGCATCATGTTGTGGGGTTGTTTTGCTGCATGAGGGACTGGTACACTTCATAAACTAGATGGCATCATGAGGAAAGAAGATTATGTGGCAAAACCGAAGCAAAATCTCAAGATATCAGCCAGGGAGTTGAAGCTTGGGTGGAAATGGGTCTTCCAAATGGACAATTATTATTATTATTAACATTTATTTTAAAGCGCCATTGATTCCATGGCGCTGTACATTTGAGGGGGGTCACATACATGATATGTCAAGTGAGTACAATAATGACAATGAATGACGTATAACTGGTACAGAGGGAGAGAGGACCCTGCCCGCGAAGGCTTACAATCTACAAGGAGGAGGGAAGAGACAGGAGGAGAGGGGCAGACATGTTTGTGGGGTAGTACAGTGGCAGCAGGGTTATTGTAGGTTATAGGCAATCCTGAAGAAATGGGATTTCAGGTTGCTTTTGAAGCTGGTGAGAGTGGCAGAGAGTCTGATGTGTTGGGGCAGGCAATTCCAGAGTGTGGGGGAAGCGCGAGAGAAGTCTTGGAGACTGTTATGTGAGGAGCTGATAAGAGGAGAACAGAAAAGAAGGTCCTGTGAGAAGCGTAGATATCTGGAGATTGGGGCAGAGATGTATGGGGGGAGGGGTTATGGAGAGCCTTGTAGGTCATTGTTAGCAACTTGAAATGAATTCGCTGAGCTATTGGTAGCCAGTGAAGGGATTGACAGAGGGGAGAGGCAGAGGAGTAGCGAGGAGGAGAGGTGGATAAGACGGGCAGCAGAGTTGAGAATGGTTTGAAGGGGAGCAAGAGTGCTAGATGGGAGGCCACAGAGAAGGATGTTGCAGTAGTCAAGGCGGGAGATGACAAGGGCATGGACGAGCATTTTTGTGGTGTCGAACTTGAGGAACGAACGGATGCGAAAGATATTTTTCAGGTGGAAGCGGCAGGCAGAGATGAAGGTTTGGATGTGTGGTTTGAAGGACAGAGCGGAGTCGAGGATTACCCCAAGGCAGTGGACTTGTGGAACAGGTGAGCGTGTACAGCCATTGACAGTGATAGAGAAATCAGGTGGAGGGATGGAGGGGGACGGTGGAAAGATGATGAATTCTGTTTTCTCAAAAATTTAGTTTTAGGAGACGGGAGGGGAAAAAGGAGGAAATGGACGATAGACAGTCTGGGACCCCGGGGGAGAAGAGAGGTGACATCTGGGCCGGAGATATAAAGCTGGGTTG
>JAODAL010050835.1:0-27109 GCA_025379985.1 Phyllomedusa bahiana | reverse complement strand
GGGGGTCGTGCTCTGTTACGTTTTTGCTACACCCCCTTTTAAGGGATCGCGTTGTTTTTTACAGTTCTGTGCATCTCCCCTATTTTCAAAGCGTGATGTGTTAAAAGTTTTTGCTGGGGTGTGGGGGTTTGTATTTTCCCTGGAAAAGATGTTGCTTCACTGCCCGAAACCCTCCCCCGTTAATCGTTTTTAGCTCCCTCCCCAAAGTTTTTTACTGCGCGCTTTTTTTTTTGCTTTCTTTTAGTTTTTAATTTGTTTTACCCCTTTTAACGTTGCCCAAAACCACGGCCGACCAAAATTTCGTCAAAAGGATTCGTGGGAGGTGGTTTTTCGCAAGGGAACCGTCTAAAAATTTTGGAAATTTAAACTGTTTACAAAAAGCTAGGCCAGCTCCTCGGGTTTTTTTCTGGTTTTGGGCTTTCCGAGAGGAGTTTGGAAAAGATTCACTAAGAAAGTCAATTTTTTCGAATATGGGATTTGAAGGTCTTATCCCCCAAAATTTTTTTAAATTTTTAGTGAACGCTTCCTTCGTCCATAGCCCCGCATTCGGGACTTGGGGCCCACCCTCCAAATTGTATGTAGGGGTTGTCCCTATTGGTTTTTTTTGGCATTTTTGGATTTGTGTGACAAACCCCCGAGTTTAGTTTGGATTTATGAAATAGGGGCTTCCCCAAGGGATTTTCCGACGGTTGTTGGGATCATCTACTTCTAAAATTGCAGTAAAGGGGGTGAAAAATCTTTTAAGGTTGTTTTGCGGGACTCCTTTGGGCGCTGTAGAAGGGGGGGTTTCCGCTACTGTATAGGCTTTTTTTCCCCCGGTCGTTTAGTGCATGAGACCCCTTGAGCGCTTCTTTTTTTGTTCGCCGGTTGTTCGGGAGGGGGACGGTTTACCGGCACCCGGGGGTTTGTTGTTGTAAAAATTGATTTCTTTTGCATAAACAGCCTGGGGTTCGCTTAAATCAGTTTAAAAAAGTCGCTCTTTAGCGGTTGTGGTAATTTTTCGATTTTTCCCCTTTTTGTACCTAAAAAGATCGACTTTCCGGTATTGAAATTTTAAAACTGCAAATTTTATATAAAATTTTTAGTTTTATACAAAATAAAAAAATATGCCACGGTCATGGATTAGAACCCGGGGGGGTTAATATTTTCCAGCAGCTTAACCCCCGGCACCCTAGCCATAGCAAGCAGTTTACTTCGGGGGAGGGGGGGGGTAGAAGTTTTTGTATGAAAACAAAATGTAGCAAATAAGGAATTCCCAAACCCTACTTTTTACTTTTGCTATCCCGGGTGCTTCACCCCCAACACCTTTGGGAAATTCTTTTTCGTCATATCATTGCACCAGGCGATTTGGTTCTTTGAGGGGGGCCGGTGGGATATTCTCTTTAAAGTCCTTTTTTTTCGCGGTTTATTTAAATTTTTCCCTCTGAAATACTTTCAATAAAATTAAAAAAATTCTGTAAATGTATTAAACATTTTTAAACAAAAATGAAGGGTTCAATCTCCCTTTTTTTTTTTTTTTTTAAAAACACATTTTTTTGGGGTTTTTTAACATATATTCGGTTACAAAAAAATTTAAAAATATCCAAATGCCTGGTCCCGTAAAAAAAAAATTTTAACCTTAATGCTGAAAAGCCCTTAAGTCCCCAAGCTTTGTAAGGTAAAAGGTTTCAAATGTTTTGTAAACATACACAAATAAATCCCAAAAACTTTACATACAAAAAACAGCCGTGAAAAATTTAAAAGAAAAGTTTTAAGAAAAAAAAAAAAAAGGGGAAAAAGAAAACGGGCCAAAAAAAATTATTATCTTAAAAAGGGAATCTGCTAGTTCAGCAAACCCCCTCGCATGAAAAAAATACTGTCAGTACCCTGAGGGGTGGGACATTGACTCTATAAGATTTTTTAAGCCCCCCTCCTCTTGGTTTTGAATCAGAAAAGACATAACATGCATTTTAACCCTATTTCCCCCTGCCGGGGTTTTCTCTCAAAAAAAACCCAACTTGTAAATTTTGGAACGAAAAAACTATTTTTGTTTAATTCTCTTGTTAAAATAGTATTTTTTCCAAAAAAGCTCTCCTTTTCCCCCGGGAAGAAGTTTTTTGCCACCCTTTTCCCCTTATGCCTTTTCAGAAAAAATCTGATGGGCCAATTGCTTTACGTCTTTTTTTTGGGTGCTTTTTACCATTTTCTATTGTTGGTACTGAGGGTCTAGCCTTTTGTAAAGAGGCAACGCTTCGCCACCAGGAGAAAAATTATGTTTTAAATTGTGGCATGTTACTGTCTGTTGTAGTATCTGATTCAGGAATCCCAAACTATCCAGACCATGCGAAAAGAAGCCCCCACGGTTTGAAAAAGGGTAGCCGACCGTTCCACACAGATCTCCATCCCCCACCCACCCTGAGCCAAAAGCCTTCACCTGGGGACATTTTCCACAAACAATGGAAAAAATCCGCTTTCTCTCCTTTGCACTTTTTGGGAAACACAATGTTATTTTTTCCCGGGAAAAAAGCTTGGGGACTGGGGGATTTTAAAAAAGAAAAAAAGGCTGCATGCACCATTTGAAATAAGTTTCCCTCCTTTGCTTAAATTAATAAAAATGCTTACGTATTACTTCCCCAAACCTCTGA
Organism: Phyllomedusa bahiana; assembly: GCA_025379985.1. Taxonomy (NCBI): domain Eukaryota; kingdom Metazoa; phylum Chordata; class Amphibia; order Anura; family Hylidae; genus Phyllomedusa; species Phyllomedusa bahiana. Next base: position 24,485 of record JAODAL010050835.1, on the reverse strand, counting down.
GTTTTCCTGTTTTCTATATCAGTCTTTTTTCCCTTTCCCCTTATTCCATTCCCCGGGAAACCACCCCCCCCGGGATATGTTTAATGTATTTATCCCAAAGAGCTGCATATATGTCAGAAATGGATTTTTTCTGTTTCCCCTGTCCCAATGAGATTTTCAAAATTTTTTTTGCCCCCCCTCCTTTAAATATCTATTATTTGGGAAAGTACAGAAGGATCTGATTTAAAGATATTGTAGCCCCTGAGACTCGGGGTTTTCCAAAATTTCCCCGAAAAAAGCTCTCCCATGGGTTTTGTATCTAGTTTCCCGTCAGGGGGAAAAAAATTTGGTAAAACTGTTTTTTCCCCCTCTACTATTCTTTCCTTTAAAAAACCATTTGTGATTTTTTCTACCACCCGGGAAACTCCAAATTTTTTCCCTATTGGGAGATTTTAGGGGAACTGAAAACAAAAACCATATTTTTTCCCTAAATTTCCCTTCCATGCGGTATTTTTTCCCCTTTTAAAATTTTTGAGTGTTTTTGCCATTTTCATTGGTGTTAGCTCGCCGGTATGAAAAAACTAGTTAACTTTTTCCCCCTGCCAATTTTTTCCAAAAAACCCCAGTCGGGAGTAATAAATTTGTTCCCGGATCCAATCAAGGATGTGTTAATTAGGCAAGTAGGGTTGTAGCACCCTTAAATTGGGAGATTAAGCCCTATTTTCAGATTTATGGGACTGAAAATCTTGTGATGGCAATTCTGGGTTTTTTTTCCCCTTTTCCATAAAAAATTTAAAGAACAAAATTTATTGTAATTTTTGACGTGGGTTTATACGCAGAAAGGGGATTGGAAATTATCGTGGGGGGGAAACAAGAGACGGGGCAAAGTTTCTTTTTTAAACCCAAAATGAACTCTTCCCAGTAATGACGGGGAAGGCCCTGAAAAGCCTCTCAGTTTTTTCAAAATTTTTTCAAAGATTTGGGGGGGGTAATTAAAATTTGTAAAAGTGAGGGGGGGAAATGGGGCCCCTATCTTTACACCCAAATATTTAAATATAGCCCTTGGGCTATTTTGATACCTGTTAATTAAATGCTGAAACCTCAGTAGGGGTGCTTCCCCCCACCCAAAAGATTCCCACTTTTTGTCTCGTTTATGTGAACCCGGGAAAAGGACCCATAGTCCCCTAGAAGCTCCGGACACTGTCCCAAAATGTGCCCCTGGTGCCCCCCCAATAAACGGGGACCCACACCCACCCCGCAAAGGGGGTTTTAACTTCAACCCCATTTTTCCAACTTTAATTCCACTATTTATCGGGGGGACTGTTAAAATTTTTAAGTAAAAAGGGGGGCTGAAAATTAAATTAAAAAAGCAGGGGGGGAAGGGGGCCCCCCTTGCCGGGCCCCTTTTCCAAGTGGAAACCCCATCCGACCCTAAAACCTGGGATGTAAATTTGCCCGTTTTGGGGTTTCTATCCCAAAACAGATAAAAAATTTCGAAACTCCCCATTTTTTCCCAAAATTTTTCCCCAGTCCCCAATCCCCAGCCAACCCCATCTAACGCTGTCAAAAGTTTTCCGTGTCTAGTGACCCCAAAAGGGCTTTGGCGTTTTCGCCCCTTGCGCCTGCCCATATCCATAGCTGCAAAAAATTTTCTGATTTTCATCACGGGCGGCTTTTCCCCTTTTTAACAAACCCACCCTTGCGGGCCCTATTAAATTTGGGGGAGATTTTCCCAAAGTCTTTTTGGCCCAAATTTTTTTTGCAACGATTTTAATGCCCTGGTTGTTTAGGGATATGGGTTTTTTACATTCTGCCTTATTTTCAGGTCTCTCCCCAGTTTCGGTAGAACTTTTATGAAAGCCAAGTTGGCTTCAGGGGGAAAAGCTTTTTCCATTTAGCAAAGGGGGAAAGTATTGAAAAAAAATTGGTGATATTGAACTTGAAGAATCTTATAGATTCTGATGGGTACCCCGCCGGGAAATAGGTGCTTTCCCTTTTTCCCCAAAGAGATTTTATTGTGTTTTGAACCCCCAATAAAGTAGTTATTTGTGTTTTTAAAGAGACCCCTATGTTCCTCCGTAATTTTTGGGAAGCCCGGAAAGTCCCCGGGAAAATCCCCCCCCCCTTTTCCCTGCAGTTTTGTTCCGGCCCTGAACCTTTTTGTAATATTTCGGAAGAGTGGGTAATGCCCTCTGGGGTTTTTTTTAAGGGTTTTTCCCTTTAAATTTTTTCTTTTAGGGGGTTTTAACCCCTCTGGGGGGCCTTTTTTGGCTTTTTTGCCAACCGTCCCCAGGAGCTTGCCCGTTTTTTCCCCAAAAGGGAACGATCCACATAAAATTTTTTGTTCTAAGAGCCTGTCCAAAGCTCCAACCACAACTCAAAAAGTTGTCTGTTCCTGCCATCTTTTCTTATTTTGATAAAAGCATCACAAAAAAAAAGGCGGGAATACCCTAAAGTGAGCCGTCGGGTTTTAAATAAATTTGCGTCCCGGGGTTTTTCTTATAATAAGGGGGACATGACTTAAAAGGGCCTACCCAAAGGGACTGTTTTGGCCGTTTCCCACTTTTAAATGGGGATATCAAAATTTGTGTGGCATTTGCAGCCGAAAATTCCAACACCCAGCCCTTTTCCATTTCTGCAAAAAAAAATCATCACCTGCCAAAAAGCCACAGGAAAGCCCCCCAAATTCAGGTCTCTTCCCTTTTTGGAAAAAAGTATCGACAAACTCTATGATAGGGGGGCGTGGTCAGAAATTAAAAACACCCCGGAAAATCCACTTCTAAGACCCTTAAATTTAAAGGGTTTTTTGGTGAAAAGAAAATTGTCTATGGCGACCGGGATGATGCACATTTGAAAGAAAGTGTACTCCCTGCTGTCCGGGGTTTGGGTGAGTCTCCGACATAAATTAATTCCATAGTTAGCTCAAAAAATGTTTGAGACCGACATCATTTGATACCCGCGATTTGGGGAACTTTTTCGCTTAAAAACGGTCTTCCTCAGGCCCAATAACCCTTTAAGGTCCCCCCCTATAAGCGTCTTTGGGGTTTTTTTGGCCAAAGATAACGGGGTGACCCAGTTTTTTGGGAGAATTCTATCCCTTCCTTTTTGGGGGCCATAAATTTTAAAAAGATGCTTTTTTCCCCCATGGGGCCATTCCATGTGAATTTTCAAACCATCTCCCCCTTCTTTATCTGTATCCGTTGACAATTTTTGTTGTAAGAAAAGGGTTTCCTCATTAATTAAAAAGAACCCCAAATTTTTTTTTTTTTAAAACCCGCAGGATCCATAGCCCTTCCCCCAACCCAAAATTTTTCCTTCATTCTGAAAAAACCGGGAAAAGGGGAAAAAGTATGAGTTTTTCCTGTAACAAAGACAACCGGTTTTAGTTTTCCCTAGTGCTAAGGCCCCCAGGGGAACTTTTTTTGCGGAGACAAAGGCCCTTAAATTTCCCAAAGGGAAATTATTTTCATTTTTTATATGTGTTGGTTATAACGCTTTTTTCCGGGTTTAAACCGCTTTTTACTATTTAAAAAAAAAAATCCCCCACCTCTTCCCCCACCATTCCCCCGGGCCCGCCCCAGATGACAAAAAAGGGTTTTCGGGGTTTTAAAACATGAAAACATTTTTTAAAGATTACCAAAACAAATGCTTTTAAAAAACCCTTTTTCCCACTAGCAAATCCTCCAAAAAAACCCCCTAACCCTACTATTTGGGAAACTTTTTTTTTTTCTGACGTGTATCCTCGCTCGGGAGCTTCATCAAAAGAAACTGCGTTAAAACCACCCCAAAATTTCACCAGGTTTAGGTGTGAGCTTGAAAGTCTAAAGAAAGATGAGGGGAAAAGGGGAGAAGAAAAAAAAAAAAAAAAAAACACGGGAGGGATGGGGGAAAAAAAATACACCCGAATTTTAAGCCCCAAGTACAAGAGTCCCACCTATCAGACCATTTATAACCTTTTTTCCCAAAAGTTTTTCCCTTTCAGACCCCTTTAATTTTTTCTTCTTGGTTCACGAGGGGGGTTTGGGGGTCTTTTCTCCTTTGGGGGGGCGGAGTGGTTTAAACACCCCTGTCCCGTTTCAGGGGCCCTTTAAGACCTGTTGTCTGGAGAATGGCGTTTAAGTGGAACCTCTCTCCAAATGACGAAAGGGTTTCGGGGTAGAAGATGACCAAATCTCCCAGCTTGCTGCCCAAACCCTGTTTAAAAAAGGGTACGGGGGCCCCCCCAAAGGGAGGGGCAACCCTCAAAGTTGAAAGGGTACGTAGTTGAAATTTAATTTTTTGGAGTATGGGTGGAAACCCCGCTTAATGAAAAACTTTTCTTTTGTTTTGGGGACCTCCCAAACCGGAAATATCATTGAAAAAATTTAAAAAGTTCGAGCCATCATTTCTTCGGGTTTCTGGGGTTTTTTAAACTACGGAGAATACTTTTTTTACATTGTAAAACCAGAAAAAATTTTTCCGGGGTGACCTTTCCTCGGAAATTTTTTTACGTCTGTCTGCGTTGTTCGGGAAAAGGTTTCTTTTCAGGGCCCAAATCTGTGGGGTCTCTCTTTCTTTGCCGTCACAAACCCAAATTTAAAAGGGAGAGGTAGATCTGTTTTGCAAATTCTTCGTAGCTGGTACAGGTATTTTTTTTTCCCGGGAGTTTCCAAAAAACCTTTGGGTTTTTCAACCCGCGAAAACGAATTTTTTAAGTCTTCCAATTTTGGGAAAGAATTTGCTTATTTTTTTTTGTGAGAATTTATTGGCGCAGGGGTAATCCGATACCTCCGTTCCCTTTTGATTATGGAAAATCCTGTTCCATTTCCTCCTGTCGCTCTCCCCGCTTGGTGACTTCTCTGCAGGGGGTTTTCATAGTAGCCAGGATTTCATTTGGGAAACGGGTTTCCCGTTTAAAACAGGGAAATTTTTTTTTGGCTACCCGCCCCTGGCCATTTTTTTTTAGTTAATTTTTATTTGCTGGTGAGTATTGTAAAATTCCTTGGGGTTTTCCCCATTGAAGTGTCATTTTTTCTTTTTCGCTCCCTTACTTGTGGCTTTTCCCCTTTTTCTTTTCTGGGGACGGGCCATTTTTTTTTTTTTACAACTGAAGGGAGGTGGTATAAGAGATAACTCAGTGGTGTGACAGTCTGTAGCAGCGGTAGCCCAGATGGGAGCACTAGGGCCGGATCTTGCAATATTACTAGGTAGCAGCCGGCAGTAACTTGGCTTATTTAGGTGTTTCAATTAATTCAATTTAATCAGGGATCACGTGATGAAAGTGGGCCCCCGGCTGTATGATTTGGGAAAATATATACTGTTGACGGTTGCTGGCCCAGCCCCCCCCCCGGGACTCAGTGTTCAGCTGGGCTCTTGTATAAAGTGCTCCCCCAGGAAAAAACAAAAAGAAAAAAAAAGGAAAAAGCTCACCAAAAAGGTCCTTGTAGTTTAAGCCCGGCCGCCAAACCCCCCCATAAAAACAGTGTCCAAGGAAATAGCAACGGCTGTATTGTCCAAGTGGAATTTAAAGGGAAATTAAAAAGGTTTTTCCCCACTTTTCGCACAGAGGGATCCAAAATTAGATATTCAAATAAAACGCATTTTTAAATTTTAAACTTGTTTAAAAAACAAAGTATAAAATCAAAAAAGCATTTGGGTTCCCCGCGTTCGAGCCTGAATGCTTTGGCTCCTAATCTAACATTTCAAAAAACATAACCAAAAATCTCCTTTAAAAAATCACTTCCCCCAAAAAACAATCAGTAATATCACCTGAAAAATTTAAACCCCAAAACCCTGATTTACTTTGGGAATAAACGCTGGTGGGGTGCTGTTTGGAAAAAAGTCTCCATTCCCCAACCCAAAGGGCCCCCACCATCAAAAATTAAAAAACACCTGAAATCCCAAAGGGATGTAACAGATCTAATTTTTTAGTTTTAATTTGGGTTTAAAGTAGGTCTGATTTTTGTTTTAAAACCCCGGGATTTGGGCCAACACCAGAAAACCCAGAAAACTTCCCTATTTTGTTAGGCGTTTTTTCTATCCCCACCTTGAAGGGGGTTTTTGGTTCATTTTCAATAGCTATTACTTTAAAATTTTATTCCCAAAAAATGCCTGATGGACATCTCTAAAATGTTTTTACCTCCCCGATATTTTAAGTAAACTTGGGGTGCGTGATAAAAATACAGAAAAAACCGAATTCTTACAATTTAAAAATTCCTAGTGGTGCTCCAAAGTAACGTAGTCCCAAATGTTTCACAACCCAAAACATGTAGACTACAAAAAGTACTGTGACAATTTAAAAAACTGTGGATGGAGAAAAATTTTTTGTGTAAAAAAGGAAGAAAACACATTACTTTTTACATAAAATCTACATTTAAAACCCCACCGCTTTTTCCCACACTTAAAATGAGCCTTTTAAATCAAACCATCTTTTCTTATTCCTACTTGTAGAAGAGGAAAAAAGGCTAGGGGAAACAATTTTTTCCAATTTTGTGCGAAACTCTAGTAAAATTTAAATTACAAACCTTTTGGGCCCAAAAATTTTTTTAAACAAAAAAACAGTGGTTAGAAGGGAATCCCTTTTTTATAATAGCAGTAACTGCTTGGAATGTCTGCTAAACTGTGTGGAAAAAAAAATAAGCCATTGTTTTTGTTTTCTTTTTCTTTTTTCCTTTTAATAAGATTATCCCTATTTAAAAATTTCAAATTCATTTTAGGGGTTTTTTGTAAATTCCAAATTATTGTAACCCCCTTTGCCCTTTTAAACTGTTACAAATATGAGAACCCCTCCTGTTTTAAAAAAAAAGAATTGTCACGCAATTCCCTTTTACCCTAAAAGAAATAACCCAAAATGGGGGGGTTACGTACAAAATGTTTAGGATGACAAATATTGGCCTCTAACACACTATTGCCAGACAAAAGGCCTTTCCCCATATGTTTTTTAGTGTGAAAAGGGCCAGTTTTTAGAATTCCCGTCATTTAAGACCAAGAAGGTCATACTGATGCGTTCCCCCTGCCCAAAAGGGAAAAAAATTTAAATTAAAATGAGTTTGATTGGGTATACTCCCAAATTTTGGATGGAAGTGGGTGCCCCCTTGCCAAATTTTAAAAAGGGGGTCATCAAATAAAACGCCCCCTACCAAAAAAAGTCAGAAACCCAAAAATTTTTTATTTAGCGAGTATATAAATTCCTCCCCCACCCTGCAACGAAAATTTTTTTCTAACGAAGGGAAAAACAAGAGCCCTTTGGGCAAACCCGGGATTTGTAAATAATAAAATTTTATTAAAACAAAAATAATTATGTTTAAGGGAAAAAATCTGTCACAATAATTATATATTGCTTTTTTAAATTTTCACTGTATTTGGTTTTATTTGTTTTAACGCTGGGTTGGGGAGCTAAATTTTCCCCTAGAGAAAAGGGGAATTTGGTGTATAGAGAGCAAAAAATATCCAGGATAGCCCCAAATTTTTGTTCTCTTTCCCAAACTTAATTTTTTTACAATTTTTGAACCTCCCCCCTTTTTTGGGAATTTCCTTTAAAAAGACTAAAGGGGATCTAGCTACAATGGGTTGTAAAATGGGCGAACCAACCAAACACTAATGTGTTGGTTTTGGATCCCCCAATCCCCCGATTTAAAAAAAAAAAAAAAGGGGCGAAAAGGGGGAGGAAAGGACCCTTTTTTGTACCTTAGGGAAGGCATGTAAAAATAGGGATTTTTTGGAAATTTTTAACTATCATCTTTCCTGTTGTTTCATTTTCCAATAAAATCTGATCTAAAGCCTTCCCCAAAAAATTTTCCAATTTTTGCGCCCAAAAACAAATCCTTTGGTTTATTAGAAAAGTTTTCTATTTCCCTTCGGGTTTCTGCTAACATGTTATCCTTTTCCCGGGAGGTATAAATCTTTACCAATTTTGGTAATATTTACCCCCCTTATCTGAAGCTCTTTACTATCAGATAAGGGTTGATTTTTTCTGGGAAGTGATTTTTAAAGGGGAGATTTTGGTTTTGTGTTGTATGTTCGTTTAAGACCCAAAGCTTTCCAGGCTCAAAAAACCGGGTGAACCATGCTGTTGTTTTTTTTACTTTGTTTTTTAAAAAGTTTCCAATAAAAGATGCGTTTTATATAAATTTCTAATTTGGTTTCCCTCTGTGGGCAATTTGGGGGAAAAACCTTTTTGACCCCCGCCCAGTGTTTCTGTTTAAGATGGCTATTCACATTCGGGAGCCCTCAAAAGGGGGCCCCGGGGAGGCCACACAAGCCGGGGAACTGGGGCCCTAGTCGTGGGGTCACGTTAGGGCGCCCGGGAAAAAGGGACGTCTCTCAAAGGCCCCCCTCACCTCTTTGCGACCCCCTTTTACAGTTCTGCGCCCCTAGAAACTAAGCCCCCCCTTAAGTGCTATGAAAAGCTTGGCTTGGAAAAGCTAGGGGGGGGAAAAAATTTTAAAAATTAAAGAGTCTCCCCCTCACGTTCCCTATAAATTTGCAGGGGGGGGGGATGCAGCTTCTCAGCACTCCTTTTAAAAGAGCGGGTGGTTGCTGTTTAAATATAAATGGGCCCCCTGCGTTTTTAGTCCCCCTGTGGGATTTTTTCAGACCCTCCAGCCCCCCTCGGGGCTGCCTTCACCCCTCTCCTTCTTTAACTTTTTGTGGCTCCCTTTATTTAACCCCCGTCCCGGGTTTGGGAGTGGTCCCTTTTTTTTTTTTTTTTTCTTTTGTCTATCCCCCCTTTGGGCGCCGCCCCTTTGTTGCCTGCTCGTTCCGGCGGGGGGGGGATATGGCGCGCACTCCGTCTCTAATCCCTTTCAGCCCGGATGGCGCCGGGTCTGCCTCGCTACAACCTCAGCTCCTCGCTCTGCCTGGGGGCTCCACACCTGATCTCAAAGGATCTCCCTCCTCTCTCTGCAGCTAATCATTCTCTGTGGTTTGCTGAGTCCTGGCGACTCGGGTTGCAGTTTATTTTGCGCTTAAGATGTGCTGATGACAGCGGAGCACGACGGACCTGTGCTCCTACATCCGCCAGCAGCTGCGTCCCGGAAGTGCCGCTCAACCTTTTGTATAAACCCGCGTGCAGATCTGTCTTCCTTTTTTCTCTTCTAACGGAAGAGGTGCGACGCTAACAGACGGCACAGAATCTACATTGTTACGTTTTCCGGGGTTCTAAAATAAAAATCAGGATCAATGTTTTAGTGTTGCGCATATTTTGATTAAATGAATATCCTTCATACACAGTATTGTTTATAAATAACCAAATTAAACACGGTATAAACTTACTGATGAAAGGGCCCTGATCTAAATGTAATCCATGACCAGCTGACATGCAGGCGGCAGCATTCGCCACCCGGCTGCAGGGTTTGTACATCAAAGTCGATGGCATAAAAGAGAGGGCTTAATATAAAAAATAAGTAAATAAATAAATAAGATTGTTCGAAATTTAAGAGAACAACCATATACATGAAAAGTCTGTAAATAAAAGTGTTTTATTTACCTAGTTCTGAATCAGTGAAGTCATAAATACATCCGGCCCACATAGCCGGTTAACATTTTCACTCTGTTGCGAAATCTAAAAATAAATTAATATTTTAACAAAGATCCCATCCTGTTACATTTCTATAGAATAAATATGAAATAACATGTATGTTTTTAAAATACTAAATATTATTATGCACAAATATTTTTCTATTACTTGTTTTCAACAAATATCAAACAATTAGTAATTACTGCGGCCGTTGAAATAGCTCTCCATCAGAGAGGGGGGAGGGTGGTTGAGAAGGTAGCTGTCAAGTGTTTGCTTTAAGCCGGAAGGGATCTACACATTTTAAATAGAAGGGTCAATGAATTCCTGTGAAGACTTCATGGTGGGTGGGACTGCCAGCAGTCAGGTGTCATCTGAATGAACAGCTGCTAGTTCTAGTCTGAGGGTTGTCAATAGTTAATTGCTGGCCTGTGTAATAGTGTATCAGTGAATCTTATAAACAGCTGACCATTTCTCTAGTCCATTACAAGTTAGCTGTGACTGGAATTAGACGTCGGATATGCAACGCAAATTAGAAAAAATACTGCAAAGACAATATTACACACCTAAGGCAGAAGCCTCTTTTGGTGGCGTTGAAAAATTGTACAGAGTAATGCTAAAAATTATGGAATATCACGAAAAAAATACTGGTGCGATTGTCTGTCCCTTCAAGATGCTCTTTACATTACATAAAACCCGTCAGAATTTTTTTTTTTTTTTTTTAAAAAATTATAGGTTTTTGTTGTGATATTGACCGTCAATGGCAAGGATGACCTGGTGTCTATGGTTGAATATGCAATGGAGGAATGACGGCTTTAAATATATTTTAACCGTAATGACGTGTTATCGAGATACGCCTGGTGCGTTGAACTGAAAGGATAAACGCAGAGTTCAGTACGCTGCCTGCTTTTGAGCGGGGAATTTTTCAAGATATGACCCAGCGTGGTTGTGCCCCAAAAGTTGCAAGACAGACCGCGGTCGCGAATTCTGAATAAAGCTATGAAAAGTATTGTAAGAGCGTAATATTCAATTCAATTCTCACTACAAACATGTTAAAGTTAGTTGAGGGTTTAACCGCACTCTTAAATAACATATGTGGAAATCTATCTCGAATTCGAGTAAACGTTATCGCCTACATTGATAATTTTACAGGATCTAGTATTTAGTTACAATCAACAACTTATCTATAAATTCAATTCGCTGCACTCCTGTTTCTTGTAACAAAAAAAACAACTCTTTAAGGATATGGAGAGAAACGTTTATAGCTCAAAGGCATAAATTTTAACCGATTTAAGCTGTGTTTTAAAAAACGGAGACCCGTGAGAAATCGCTTTGCAGTTTAAAAGGTCATTTACTAAAGGTTTGAGCAGACTTTTACGATGAAATTTTTTGTTATCTCAGACATCAACACAAGATTCCAAAAGCCGGCTCTATAAAATAGTGGGAACTTGTGCGGCGTATCCGAAGGATCTTTTTATTTCGAGGAGATTACAAAAGACCCAAGAGAACGCCCGAATGGTTGCTACAAATAGTAAAGATACTGAATACAAACGTAGAAGGGGTTAATATATTATTTTTTATTTTTGTAAAGTGGTTGGGTTATCCTCAAAGTTTAACAGCTGGATTGCAAAGAGAGATCTGAAAGCTCGTGTAAATTATGGAGAGACAGGCTCGTTTTTATTACATTGCCTAGTAATTCATCATCCAAATTTTATTCTGAAAAATATACGATAATCTACAATATACAGACTAAGTTAGCCAAACCTGTTCACTTTCAGGACCCTATGGAAGTCGCTCTAACTGAAATACAATACCCAGACCGGCGAACATGGTATACTTTTGGTAATCAAGAAACGGCGCTTGATTATTGGTAAACGCGAAGGGGAACCTAAAAGCATATTACATTCAAATCAGGTTTTTACGCAACAGTTAAGGACGTTGTAAAGGCCAATTAACCGAGGGAAGATTGATCACTTGCGGGTTATGTTGAACCCTTTTAAGCTGACGGATTCGACCCGATAAAAAGAACCGTATATCCGAGTGAATCACAAACGTTGCAATTTGCCCCGGGAGACAAGTTGTCACGTATTTTAGGGCTGCCTGGTTATGTTGAGAATTCGACAGAAATAAATTACTCAGGACAGGGAAGACTTTTTTATGCCGATATTAAAGAGGGGCTTTTATACATTATTTGTGTATCACGGATATCATACAACTACCAGCTAGTGGGTGATAGCTACGTCCCCAACTTTTGCGATCCGTATGATGTCCCAGCAACGGACAAACGTTATTGTCACCCTTCACTACACACGTCCAGATTACATACCTCTGTGCAAACGCATTTGACTACAATAACCGTATCCATTTTGAAAGATAGCGGCATACCAGTCATATTCCGCTACGGCAAATGCATCCTTGCGTATACCACTTCAGCCCTCTAAGCTAGCGCTAAACTAAAATGTGTCGCAACGTGTGTATGGCGACCCCAGTGTTTATGCCCGTTACTACCATTATTCAGCTGGCAATTGGTTTTGAGGATTCCGCGGTGATGACTTTATGTATGGAGCGGGAACTGGCTGGTATATTCCTTGGTCTTTTTAGCAAGAAGCTGTCCCATCTTTTCAGAAAAGGGAATAGAATTGGTAAAGCCGCATGTAAAAAACAGCCGTTACAAGCCATTATCATCAGCCATTATGGGTCGAATTTTAAATCAACCCCCGAAAGAGCAGAGGCTCGGGTCTTGTTTATGTTTGCAAAAAAAACCTCGTAAAAGAAATAAGCTCATTTCACGACATCATTCGGACCGTCTCGGAAATAAATATTACCTCGTAAAAAAGACGAACTGCGTCTGAAAGCAGTTAGACCTTCTCAGCGCGACTTCTTCGAGTGAACATCATGGACTTCATACACGACGCACTCTGTAGAGTGCACAAAATCGGAGTTGGATAATTTTTGCTATACCGCCGACACACAAGTGTATCGGAAGAAATCTCATTTCGTAGAAGTTCAACCTATCGCCGCTCTGTCGATATGCACCTTGGAGTTCTTCATTTCAGGCAGTGGCGATTTTTTATTATGATCTTATAATACCCTCTTGTACATTAATGCAAAATTGTGAAACAGGATAATACCGGCCATTGCTCTGATGGGGCTCGTGGTGTGGGCGTTATTAATTACCCTAGAGGTACTCTTTCAGTCTGGTGGATATCACTTGCTGGGCGATAGGCTAATTTCACATTCTGATAACCTCTAGCGTTATAGAGCCCTTCATCGAAACTATTTTAAATTACAGTCCGCAAACTCTGGCATCGCATTTGTACTGCTGGCGTATTTTACAAAGATTTCTGCAGGTCACATATCATTTGAACGTGGGCTCGCAGGCACCAAATTCAGGATTTCAGCAAAAGAGCTCAGGCTACTGCTCGATCTAAGCATGATATGTACAGCTTTTATTGGGGCCTAATATCTTGGGAGGATATATTCAATTTTTTTCAGCCGAAACTTATATTAAATGGTCTTGATCTGAAAATACAACTGACACGAAATAAAGTTACTTTTTGTCTGATGTCCACCTGATGCTGAAGCCAGAACAGTTTAAATTATAAATTCTGCAAGGGCCCTCTTTGTGAAAGAGTACAAACTGTCTGTCAGCTGTCAGTCGGTCATAGCCAAGCGCCTTGCTAAATGATCGGCCAAAATACCCCATCGACAGAGCAGCTTATAAAGTATACAGATAACAGAACGGGGACAAGTATTTACAAATCATTGGAGATTCTGTTCATGGGCCAAGTCCTAAGACGGTGATAATTGGTTTGTTGGTTAATAAGTTTTAGCCGGAAGTTTATCATAAGTAAATCCTCTAGGCTTTCAGTCACTTGAAAATAAATTACGCCGATTGTATCTGGGCGGCCAGCAGAATACCTGCGAGGAACCTTTTCAATCCGATTTTGTTTGAAGCTGAAATCAGCCATCTGAGAGCAATCAGAGAGCTCCCTCACTATTCACCTGGAGAGCTCCAAGAAAAAGGGACGTGAGAGCTCAATATTAATTAACAAAGACCTAGATGCGTTTCTCAAAAGGACAATCATGTCCTTTCTTCAGTAGGTTAACAGAGATATTCTTATTAACTGGGGTAATTATAGAATTAGATTCTGGGGTTATTAGGACATGGAGCGTCCACCATACTGGTTAGCATGACGCCATTCAATTCATTAGCCTAAACTAACATATAGCCCAGTTTCACATCAAAGACCACATTGGAAACCAGAGTAGAGACTCACATGGACATTTGTCAATGACCGCACCATTTCTCTTTACTCTCTTTCCCGGATGTTGTTAATAACGCCGTCTTTTCCGGATATCAAGCTCGATATACCTTAAATCCCTTACTGCGCATGGTTCTTCGTATGCCGCGCCAGCCTAGCCGCTAGAGTATTTACCCCTAATCCTGCAGTTGCGGCATGCGCCCTTGGCAGAAGAAATTTCTATTCCCAATGGCAAATATGGACCTGCGGCATGTCGGACATCCAAGCGCCGTAACATACCCACCAATCTAAATTACTAGAAGCGGCGTATAAAGGGGACTTTGACACTGGCATCCTGTGAAGTAAGAGCAATTTTGGAAAATATTGGAACATTTTGTTACAGGATAATACTTTGAAAAAATTTTTGCCAGATGTCCAGCAATCACGTACCGGAAGGGACGTAGTGTGCGTGATCTGTTGTGTAGTAAATATCATTTCTCTTCTGTGAGAAATGAAAGGTTGGTTTGAATAGGCAACTGATGGGCTGCTTTCAATGTGGCAAATGTAAATTTTGTAAATATGTGCACCAAAAAAATACTTCCGGGGCGGGACTCCCTAAAATTTTGGGGTCGGCGCATTCTTAACCTGAGCCTCTCGCCGCTGACTAAACTAACCTCTAAAAATTGTGACTCTCGGATTACCTGGACTAACCTCCAGGAACCAGTGCGTACACCTAGGACTGTCTCCTCCCAGGCCGGGTGAAGAGCCCCCTGACCATCCGGAGGTCAGGAGGTCCGATCACAAGCTCCGCTCTTCTGGCGCCGGCTAGCTGCGGCTGCCTGCAACCTGCGCATTCACCCTGCTCCCCGTTAAAAAACTGATCACCGCCGGGTTCCCCAACTCCCGCGCACGAAGGAGGACTCGGAGGGGGCGCCCCGCATCCGGACTGGGCTCCAGTACGATGGCTTAGCCGGAGATTACAGCAGCATCCCCCCAGTGCCACAAACTCGCAACCTCAACTGCGAGCAAGCCGGCCACAGGAACGGAAACCTCGTGGACCGGGCCGGAGCCTCTGGACGAACGCGACCACCCGCACTCTGCTCCATCCAGCGTGCGTACAAGGTGGGATGAAGAACACAGAGCGCAGAGACCGGGAGCGGTGACCGTGGCAGCTCGATGGTTGGCGCTCCCCCACACCGCCACTTTACTCATTTAGTGGCGGGAGTCGCGGCCATCTTAAGCAGGGGACTCTGCCCCTTTTAGCCACCTGCAAGGTGGAAACTGCTCTCCACCCTCATCGGTCAGTATTAACGGCTCTGCTCATATTAGAACTTTCCTCTGGCCCCCAGGCTGGCATCTCCACCATCCCACTTATTTCCAAAGGGGAAAGACTTTATCGACCGCAGGAATCCCCCCTGCCCTCCCTCCTTCTTCTCCCCCGCTGTTAGGCGGGAAGAAGCGCCATTTCAGCTTTCTCAACCCCCTCCGTCTCCAGCACTCCTAGTTGCAGACCAATGAAAGCCTTAAAGGTGCACCTGTCTATTAATGAAAGAAAACCCAACACAAGCAAAGTGGCTGTAGCATTTTAGAACGCAAATAAATACTTCTTAACCTGGCTTTCCTAGTTAATTTTGGACCAAGGGATCAGGGAACAGCGGCCATTCTTAAATAATGTGCAACCCTTACCACATCGATATTTTTAAACTACTCTGCAGTTACCCACCTCTTAGTTGGCACTTGGGCCCAATCATAAAGGAACTCAAGTGTCAATCATATTAACACACTGTCAAGCACAGTCGAGCGTTGAATCATTGGACATGCACTCTTGCATTATACACCTCCCTCCACACTGTCAACCAGTGACTGCATGCATTACAACTCATCCATGCATAACAATATCGGCTAGGACACAGCACCATCTAGTGACGCCTTCAGTAAAGCTGCTCCAAACACCCACACTCTAACTAAAGTTACTCTGTCTCCAACACAAAGGGGACGGCTAAGCTCACCACCGCAACTTAACCAACAAGTGCCGTGCGAAACCAACGAGCCACCAGCAAAGGCATAACCCGTCTACGGCGCCCCCCCCCCTGGATATAAAACAGGCTCAACAAACCCTCTCCGTGCATGGAAAAGGATAAATAATATACCTCGGAGGGGTCAAGCGCCCTGAATACACCTGATCGGATGTCCGTCTCTCTCCCCCCTTCCATCCAGGATGGACAAAATTCCTACAGAAACCAAACACCCTTCTACACAGCGCCAAAAGAAAACTCTTACTCAAATCCACACTCGTCTCTATATCTATTGTCACAATGAGGCCCAGTTACTAAAAGATAAAACCATACCGAAATCTGTTCTCAAAACCTCGGGCAATGGACCAGGGTGTCACAGATTCTTACTCAGCACTATGAACATCACGCGGTACCACAACCTCTCTCCCCCAGCAAGCCCTGCAGCCTCGCAGCTCAGATAGCGAACAGGCAATTTCGATGGCACAGGCAGGTCTGCGTCTCATGACACCATACTTTGGACAAACAAATTAGTATGATCCGGGCATCCTTTCAAACTCCGTTAGCACAGATAAAGCCAATGCCCAAAAGATCGCAGACATTGAAAACTAGAGTTGCCTCTTGTGAGTCCACCATCACTGCTGCCTGAGACGACATATCGAACAACCAGAACGCAAACCATTATTCCTCGAGCGACAAACTAGAAGAATCTGGAGAAAACCGCGAACGCCGTAAACAACCTGCGTTTTGTCGGCATTCTGAAAACTATCAACTGCAGCCAGAACTTCCCCTCTTTTGGCCAAAGACCTCTCATTGGCCCCTGAAGCTAAACCTACCAACAAAGACCTCTTCTACATCGAAAGAGCCACGCCTGGGGCCCACCCCCGAGGGTGGGGGGGAGAGAGCGAACAAGCCACGGACAAGTCATAGCGAGGATACGTCTTAATTGGACCGTGAAGAAATGGTTCTAAAAGCTTATCGCAGCCAGCGCAACATCATAGTGAATTGGGGACTCGATTATCATCTTCCAGGACTTTTTCAGCGACAGAAACCTCAAAACGAAGAGCAGATCACAACCACTGGGCCGATTGCTACTATGAACGGATCAAGTTCGCTTTCAACTGCTCTTCCAGCCCGGCCTGGCGGGTTACACCGCATCTGGAAAACGTACCAATCACAGAGAAACCCGGAGGAAGCCACGACATCGCCTGTTTCCCTCATGAACCGGACTGACCCAGTATCTCTTAATTCATCCAGCTAGGCCTGATGCTGCTGGCCCATCCTTCTTAGATTGACTAACATTGCTAATCTTGTCTCATTTGTTATTTGGTATGTTTATATGTCTTTTTTATCTTATAGTTGTTACCACGCCCGGGGAACGTGCCCTTCCATTACGGGGGGGGCGTCCTGGCCACCTGGGGAGGTCCACCCAAGGGGATCCGTGCTCGTGGACGGGGACCCTACACATACCCCGTCTCCGTGACCATGGCATATCTACAACCATCACCATCTGGAATAGAATGAGTATACTCTCCTACGCTGACAACCCACACACACTCTAAAAATCCATTCGATTTGCCAATGGCACGTAGCAGGGCTAAATACACCAATCAAACGTAAAAAGTCCTTCACTCACCTTAAGAGGCTGGGGCACACATCATATTCCTACCAAGGAAACACAAGCTGGCGAGAGGAGGGAGGATCAGGGATTCTTGAAGGCCCCTTGGTGGTGCAGCTGTCTTCGGCTTCATACACCATCTACCAGTCTCGGTGCTGGGCGTGGCGATTTTATTCAACAATAGCCTCTCTATATACAATCCGATGACTAACAAGCAGGACCCCTCGGGCTACTTCCTCACCTTGATGGTTACTATCAGTGGAGTACGCTACCTCACCTAAACATTACCCCCAAACCATCACAACGCGGACTTCTCTCACTCCATCACTCAACCTCTACTGGGTTAAACAGATACACACAACTCATTCATGGGAGGAGGACTTTATTACAAACCTCTACAACCGGACTTAGACAGATCGGACCATCCACACAGGACACCCCTTCCAGCAGCCTCTGTCTTCTGTCCCCTTAATGAACCAATCTCTCGCTATTCGACCACTGGGCACACTAAACTCTCTGAGAGAGATTTACACCACCATTCGGGCGGTTATAAGAGTCATTCCAGAATCATTTCTTCCTAACACCGACCCGCATCTTTCACTCCATACATAAGCAAGATTGAAAAAATCCTGATATCTGACCATGCCCCGTGGTTTATTTGATCTCTCAGGGAAGACTGCCTCCCCACGTTCTTTAAATGGAGATTTCCCTTATACCTGTACACTCCGAAGATTTAAAAAAGCTATCTTAAAACACTCATGGGCCAATTCAGACGATAACATAGACTATACTAGACAACATCGACTCCTACCTGGACAGGCATCGGAAAGCTGTGATGCGGGGCCATGTGATCTCCTATTTAGGTTTTAAGAAAAAGGAAACACTCAAAAAATTTTCCACCCTCAATGAGGATCTTTCACGAGCCCACCAGGAATATATCACCACCCCTACCCAGGAGAACAAAGACAAATACACCTCGACAAAAATCCCTCCTAGAAAGTTTCCTGAAGGGCCAAGCAAAAAGGGGCATGGGAAGGCCCAACGGAACAAATTTTTTAAGATGGGGGAAAAGAATCGGCTTTTATTTTCCCAAAGGAAAAAAAAAAAAAAAAAAGGAAATCGGAACAGGTCAAATTCCATATTCTCAACCTGCACCCCCCCTCACCCAAACAAAACACACAAAAACTCACAGGGATCCAACAAATATTCCCCCCAGTATTTCCCCGATTTTTAAAAAGGGAACGCCCCTATTTTAAAACAGGAATTTGGGTTTCTTTCCTTAATGGGGTAACCCCGCCCAACCTCTCATCGGGGGTTTAGCCTCAACTTAAGGCTGACTTTTTCAGAAGGGGAGGTTTGCCATGCGCCGCCCCCCTTCCCCACCATAAAACACCAGGCCCAGACGGTCTCCCCCGGGGAATACTACCCCAAACCTAACCTGGGTATAATCACCCCTCTTACAATTACATAATGCGTTTTTATAAAGGCCACATAAACCCCTTCAGCCCTTCATAAATTTTCCCAAACCCAAATTCCCTCCGAAACCACAAAGGGACCCGATCAGCCCCCAAACCATCGTCCAATACCCCCTCCTCAACCGGGCTCCCAAATTCTCACCAAAAAAAACTAGCGGATCGGCTACAACCCCAAATAAAAAGGCCCCCCCCCAAACCCCTTCAAAATTAGGATTCCTACATAAACAAAAAATTCCACTTTTAGAATACGCACGGCGATACCCGCCAGGGACCCGGGAAAAAGACCCCAGAACAACCCACCTCCATGCTCCCTGGGCCCAGCCCGCCAAAAAGGGCCCAAAATTTCCTCTTAACAAATTTCCCCCAACACTCCCACCCAAATGGGTCCTTGGGGCGGGAACATTTTCCCCCCTTCCGCAACCCCAAAACCCCAAAATCACTCCCCACCCCCACTCACTGTAAGAAAAAAGGTCCCCCCCCTCAAAACCCAAATCCCCCATTAAAAAAGGGGCACCCCCAAAGGCGCCCCCTTTTCCCCCCCCTTTTTTAAACTCTCAAAAGACCCCCCTTTAAATTGGGCCCCCTTTAAAAAACCCGGGTGACCCCTTTCACCGGCTTTAAAATTTGGGCACCCAAAACAAATATCAGAAATTTGGCAGAGGGGACCTGTTTCCCTATATATTTTCCTAACCCCCCCTGGTGGGGTCTACCCGCAAAATTCTAACGGAAAATCCAAAAAATTTTGGAATGTTGTGGGGCTTCAAGGTTAAAACGAAACACAAACCGGGGCCCTCTTAATTTGAAGGGAAAGATGGACCCCCCCCGTGCCCCCAAATTTTCCCCCTTTTAACCGATTTTTTCCCAAAAAAAAACCTTTGGGGTCCAAAACACCAGGAAAGCAACCTCCCTCAAATTCTGAGAAAAAAACCCCTTTTCAAAAGACCCCTCGAGTCCCTTTTTAAAACATTTGGGAAAAATTTCCAAAAATTACCCCCTATTAAACCAATTTTTAAAAAACCTATTTTATTTCCCCTAAGTTTTTTCCTCAACATTCTTAAATCTCTCCCGATCAAACCCCTAAAACCCCCAAAAAAGTAAAAGGGATTAATGCGTGTTTTTTTAAAATTTTTATTTGGGAAAAACCCAGCCCCCGGGGCCTGGGGGTTTCAAACCAACAAAAAAAAATGGGGAAAAAAATTTCCCCGAACATCCAGTTGTATAACCTAAAAACCCAACTTCGGGGTCATAGGGGACGGGATACCAACAAATCACCTCAAACAACAACATTAAAATAATCAACAACAAGCACTTAATAAAACCCCGCACCTGAAATCTACAAAAGCCTTTACTCGGGACTTCCCAAAAGCAAAAAAAAACCAATCCTTTTAAAAAACACAACCTAAGGGTTTGGAAAAGGCAAAAACAAAACCCGGTCAAACCCCCCAGAAAAATTTCACTCCCCCTTCCCCCAGGGAAATCCACACTTTCCAGGGGGGTCGGGGGCTCATGGCAAATTTTTAAACCCGCTGGCGGCGACGGGAATTAAAAAGATGGGCCCAATTAAAGCCCCAAATTGCCCGGGGAAAACCCCCCTTCCTTCAATGAAGCCAGACAAAAATTTGACCTTATTGGCCCCCAACCTTTCCCACTACTTCCCAAGAAATGTAGCTACAAAAAATAAGTCATCAAACAACCCCCGGGCCCGGGAAAAATTTGGGACCCCCCCTATGTAGCACTAAACTTCTTTCCCCCCATATGCCCCGGGGGCCAGATCACATTACAATAACTATTTTCGCCTCCCGTTTTTACACCAGAAAACCTACGGGGCCCTTTACCTCCGGGACAACGCCCCATCAACTCCAAAACCCCATGGGAAAGACCCCCCAAAATTCAACAAAGCACAAAAATTAATCCCCCCCAAAGTCTTACGGGGAAAAGGGGGCATTTGGGAATAGCACGGGGGGAAATATGTCCCCCCCACACAGGGGTTCCCAAAAGGGGTACTTCCCCTTTTCCCAAACGCCTGCCCCAAAACCCCCCTTTCCCCATTTTGCGGCCCTTTAAATCCCTTTGCTTCGGGTAAATGCTCCAAATTCAGCCCTTTTTGGACCCTTTCCCGCTCTTTTTGTAACCACAAGCCACTTCATTATTTCCCGGGACTCACGGAAAATGGTGCATTTTTCGCCCCTGCCGCCAGGACCCCCCAACCTCTCAAGTCCCCCATAAGAAGCTACTATTTTAAACTTTATCGGGCACCCGAGGAAAACCTTTCCCGCACTGCGGGGATCCCACCCAAACCCCCCCGCCACACAAAAAAATTCCCCTAGGGGAAACTTTCCCACTTTTTTCGGTTTTGATTTGGGGGGGAAAAATTTTTCCCCAAAATTTTAAAGAGAAAAAAGGGAAAAACCCAATTTTTTTTCATTTTAGGGAAAAAAACCTTCATTATGCTATTTCCCAACCCATATTCATCAAAACCCAAACAATTTTTCAGCCTTACTCCCGGGTTTTTTGGCATCCCAAAATTTTCAGGAGAGGGCCCTTTCGGGAAAATTTCACCAAAAGGGGTTTGCCAGCATGAAAAAGGGAACAAGGGACCCTTACGCTTCCCGGGGGGCCGTCCCCGTTTCTCCCGTCCCCCCCACCCCGGGTTTTTTCCCTTTTTTCCCCTTTCCCCCCTTTTGTTTTATTGGGGGCCCCCCCGGGTTTTCCCCTTCCCCCCTTTTAAGGGGTCTTTTTGGATTTTAAGGGTTGCGATCCCCAATTTTTCTCCCCCCGGACAAAACCCCCCACCCCCCCCCTCACAGGGGGTTTAGCTTTGCTCCGAGACATAAAAATAACAACCAAACCGGACAGGGTTCCCTTTTGGAAATTGAAATCCCCTTCGGGGCCGGGGTTTTCCTACGGGACACCCAAAAGGAAAATTCCAAGTCCCCAAGCCCCAAAACAAAAAAACCCCAAACCCCGGGGCCAGGGGGATCAGGGCCTCGGGGGGTTTGGATGTCTCTAAAACCCCCCCCCTTCGGGGGTTGCACACTGAGACTACATCTCACGATCCCCAAATAACAAAAGACGACCCTCCATATAAATTCTAAATTTTCCAAAACGGTAATTATTGATCATCACGACTACCCAAGACCATTTTTCTATGCCCACGGTTTGGTGGGGCCCATTAGGCCCAATACCAACGCATCATAAAGGGACCCCAGGGAATCACCTGCCTCGTAATTTTTAATCTCTAGCGGTCCCCTCCCGGTTTTGGGGTGCCCCCCTAGGGGCACACTAACCTGTCCAAAGAGAAAGGGCTTTCTGCCCTGGAACACAGAATGAAACCCGGCGGGAGTGGTGAGACGGATATGTGGGGTGGTTCCGGGGTTTTTGTGGCCCCTGGGACCCAACCGGGAAAACCCCTTTTTTTTAAAGCCCAAAAAGCCCCGGCCCACAAGCCGGGGCCCAAGGCCCGGGGATCACGCCAGTTTCGCTCTTTTAACCCCCTTTTTTGGGGGTTTGCACGACCCGCCCAATTATCTCAGGAAACCCGAAAGTTTGAAAAAGCCCCTCGGTTAAAAAAGGGGCAAATTAGTTTTGAACTGGTAAATAATTGCTCCCCTTACTACGGGTCATAATCTTTTCCCCAATGAAAATTTAAACCCCTTTAATTTTTAAATTACCACCAACTTTAAAACCTCTTTCCCCAAAAAGCCCTTTAACCAATTTCCCCCCAAAAAATGCCTTCATAAAAACCCCCCAAAAAAAAAAAAAAATTTAATTAAAAAATGTAAATTTTCCCGGTTAAACCCCGGGGGTTTAATAAAACCCAAAATTTTAAATCCCCAGTGTTTTCCTTTAACGGCTACCTTCCTCCCAAACAAAAAAAAGGGGTTAAAAACAAAAACAAAAAGGAGGCCCAAAATAAGACCCATATCGGGATATTAGAGGGCCCTTCAAAACCCCCAAGGCCAAAACAAAACCCATTTGAACATAAGGGTAAGGGAAAATTACCCCTTTTAAAGGGGGAATTGATGGGGTTTGAAAAACCCCCATAAGGGGGGGAAAACTGGGGTTCAACAGTTTTTGGGCGAAAAAATTTTTTATTTGGTTTTAAAACAGCAAAAAGCCCAAAGGGTCAAAATGATAATAACTTTTAAAGTTTTCTGGATGTCAAAACCCTTTTTCCCCCCAGCTGATCGTTTTTTCCCAAAGTGAAATTTTATACCCTTTTTTTGATATCGTTAAAACATGCTTTTCTTTTTTAATTTTTTAAATTATAACCCTTCCCTTCTATAAAAAAAAAGAAATTTTTAAACCATATCGGCTGCTACTCTCTGTTTGCCCCACTAAGATACATCCCCAAAAATTTGATTTCAAAAATAGTTAATTTTTGTGAACAGGAAAAAATATGCTAAAAAGAAATTGAGGGGTACTGAAACGGGGGTTTTTCCCTGACAGAGAAACAATATATGTTTCCGCCCCCAAACCCCCCCCCCGAAATGTAATGCAAAAAACAGGGGCGCGATTTTGAAATTACGCCCCCGTTCTATTTAATTTAAAATTGGGGTGGTATTTTAGGGGCCTTGGTTTCCCGCCCATGCCCCCCAATGCGTTTGGGCCATTTACAAAAAAATTTTTCTGACGGGCCCGGCACAACTTGCGGGAAATTAGGGGGGTAATACACTGAGACTGTGTGTAAAATTGGGGGAACATTTGCGGGTTAGGGAAAATTTTAAGGACGCCAGTTTGAAAATCTGAAAAGACGGCGGTATGTAAAACTAAAAAGTTTTGGAAAGGGAAAAGAAAAGGGGCCCCGCGGGAATTTTTTCTGGTTCCCAATTGGTCAGTAAAAGGTGTTTACGGGGGCTATATTTATTTAGGTTTAATGAATTGTTTGGGGTGGAAATGCTAACAGTATGGACACCATCTTTTCCCTTTAATAACCCCAAAATTTGTAATTCAAATTTTTACTCCAGTTAAGAATATCCTGTGACCTACGAAAAAAGGGGACATGATTGCTTATGAAAATGCATGTAGTTTCCTTTTTTAAATTTAAAAATTGATTTCTCTCACTCTCTTTCAGGAGCTCCAGGGTATATTGAGGAGCTTTTTAAGGGGTAACCCTTTGCGGGGTTCCCAAAAGTCGGGGCCCCTTGTTTCCGCAAGCGCAAGATTTAGGGAAAAATATAATTTGGGGGGCCCCAGTATATGTGTTTTGAATTGTCCCCAGGCAAATTGGGCCCAAAATATATTGAAATAATTGAATACCTGAATTTTGCTCACAAAATTTTTTGCCTTTAACGAAAGGGACAATCAGGTTTTTGGTGTTTTTAAACAATAAAAATTTTTTTTTTGGATTAGTATGTCTAAAAACCCAAAGGGGCAATAATTTTATTGGGAAAAAAAAAAAGTGTCAAAACCCCTGCTATCCCTTTGGGAAAACTTACATATCTGTTTTTGCCCTTAATTGCCCTCATTTTAAGAGGGTTGGATTGGGGCCCCCTCGGGCTGGGTGCCATCTTGTTTCCTGTTTCTGGTTCCTAAAATAAACTCCTAAACCCTTGGGTTCCCCTGTTGAGAAATTGTGCTTAGCTCCTGTTTTACAGCCTCCCATTTTGGGAAAACTTGCCACCACCCTTGTTTCCTGTTTATTGCATTTAAACCCCTGCGCTA
>JAODAL010050834.1:0-27109 GCA_025379985.1 Phyllomedusa bahiana | reverse complement strand
GGAAACGTCGGTGCCGGGAAAACCTCTCCCCCCCGCTTCCCCCGCCAAGCTTCAACCAGCCCAAACTTGCTCAGATGATGCCCCCTGAGGCTGAGGCGCCGTTTGCACTAGCCCTGACCCCCGAACCACTGCCAAATGAAGACGATAAAAATTTTGAAACTGTCGGGCCTTCGGGATTCGAGGAGAGAAAGGTCCGTGTTGATCTGTGTGTCTCCTCCTCCATCGCTGGTAGGACCTGATGTTTCGATGGTTCCAACGTCGTTCCAAAAACTAAGATCCCCAAAAATGCTCATGTGAAAAAGGGCTTGCCCCAAAATGACCATTTTGGTGGTTTTTCAAAACTGGCAAGGATGGGCAGAGCTTTTCCCTCCCTCCATCTCGGAGGCAACACCCCAAGGTTCCCCACCGCGTTGTCGGGCCTGTTTACTTCTACTGATAATGGATTGCATGCTGCCAAACGCTGGGCATGTGCAGGTTGGAACCCCCGCTTTTTCCACGTAACAATGGTGGTTAGGGGGGGGGAGCTGACGTGAAAAGCGCCAGGCGGGTGGCGGGTGCGAACGGCGGAAGTGTGAGCTCAGACAATGAGCCTTCCTCAGCGCTTTAGAAATTTCTGGACGACGAGGTTCATGACGTGTGCCAGGCAAGGGTGTGCCCCAGCTATCAAAAATTAAGGGCGACAGGAGATTTGGCCCGTTTTTGCACACCCCCTTTTCCCGGGACAAGGTTTTTGTCACACAGCCGTGTCGGTTTGTTGGAAGAGCCGCCCCACAGCCCCCGTCCCCACCGGACATCCCCCAGTGAGCGTCACGGAGTATTCGGCTTTGGTGTGCTTACTAGTCATTTTGGGGTGGTCAAGGACTTTGCCGGACAAGATGCAGACAACGGTTGAAATTTTAATGACAGTGGGGGCCCCAGGGCGGGAGGGTTTTTCGGGAAAAGGAAATTTTCCTGCTCGGTCGGGAAATTTGGGGGGAGGCACGGGCCATGACTGGCGGAACCCATCTGTGTCCACCAGACGGAAAGGCAATATTTCCAAGGCCCAAAACCCTGGCAATCCCAAAATTCGGCTTTTGGTTTTGGGGATGGTTGGGTTTTAAAGTGTTTTTTGCCCCCAAAGGGTAGACAGAAGGCTGGTGCTAGGCTGGCCGCTGTAGGGGTTTCAGGTAAAAAATGGGGGAAGGAGAAGGGGTAGGATGGGCTCTGGGGGTGTGGTGGTATCGGGACAGTGAAGGTAAAGCGGAGGGACCCCTTTTATCATGACTCTGAAAGACTGGCAGTGGGGAAATTGGTCATGGCTTGGGAGAGGAGGCGGAGCAGAGGGGTGACAGTGGTTGGAACCCCGGGATCGGTGTGACTTTTTTGGCCAAATTTTCCCCTCATTTAAACTCTTGATTCGCTGCATGTGACTAGAATGGTGGGGTAAAACACCAAAGTTTTCCCATACTGTTGGGGTTTACGGCAAAGTGGCTTAAAAACTGCGGGTAAATTAGCTTTGCTCGAAAAAGGCCCCAGGCTTGGGGGGTCTGGACCTTTTTCGACGGGTAAGCGGGGCAGTTTTCTGTGATCAAGGCTGGGGGAATAATCTCAGGGACTTGTGCGACCCCCCTTCCCCCTTTTTTGAGGCGGGTCCATACTGAACCCCCCATGTCCCCTCCTCGTCAAGGATGAAGCATCCCCAAGCAAATTCCTTTTTGAAAAGACCACGTTGGATCCGCAATGTTGTATCTCATCATCTAAAAACCAGGGCTTCCTGTCCTTGACATTCTGCATTGGAGTGCGGGCTCAAGAAAACAGCACTGAAAGGCGTTGCCAACCGCTTGGTATTTGCCGATTGACGGCTTCCTTCCCCTCTCTGAGGGCATCGCGATTGGAGTCAGAGCGAAAAAAATCATCTTTTGGGCCCTCTTGATTTTTGAAATGCTTTGACCCCCAACCGCATTTTGTCATCAAAGTGGTTTTCAAAAAAGGATTATCCACGTGGGGGGTTACACGAGTTGACATTTGGGCTCCCTTCGTTTTCATGTTGGCGGATGCTGCGAGATGATGCGACTTTTTGGCCGTGATGGGGGACGAGGAGGAAGACTGCGGGAGCAGGTTGCATTAACCTGAAGAACAGATTGGGACGCTGTCGTTTGAGATTCACAGGGCCCTGACCCAGCAAATAAAGGCTGACAGCCCTGCAATCGACGATCCGCTGGCTTGCGGTTGTCACCAGCACTGGAAGGAAAACTCCCCTCCCTGTCCCACCCCCCTTTTGCTCGCTTCCCCTGCATTTGCTCCCTGTTTAGAAAGATAAAAATTTTGGAAGGTATAAGAGTTTTTTGCAGTTTTATTAAAAGTCGGCAAAACACAGCTATTTTTAATCCCTCTAAATTTCCCACAGCCAAATAGGATTAGAAATGAAATGTTTCTAGCGAATCCCCGGGAAATGCAGTGTGGGGGAAAAATATTAGTCAAAATAAAAGTGTTTTCTTCAGTCCCAGGGATTTACAATGCCCCGTAGGCTAAAAAATTGATGTTTTCAACAACTATCATACAAGTGGGTTCTGCGCCAAACTGAGATTCACAGGCAATAAAATTTTTCAAAAGTTTTCACGGATGAGAAAATTTTCTTTTTTTTTCAGCAATGACACACGAGAACAGTTACTCGAAAAAATTTTTGTTCTAAGTAAGTCAAAGGGGGCTCTTTGAAAAAATTGGGCTGGCCCAAAATGAAAAACAGCTTTTAAAAATTATACGGAAAAGAAAAAGGTGGGTTTTGCACAAAGAAATACAACATCAGTTTTAGAAAAAGTCTGTATCCCAATATAAGACAAAGGGGGCTCTTTGAAAAAAAACAGCTGCGTCAAGTGAAAAAAAGCTATTTAAAAGTTTCGGATAAGAAAAGTTGGGGTTTTTCACCAAAGAAATACACCTGCAGTTACTAGAAAATTTCTGTATCCAATGTAAGGACAAGGTGGCTCTTTGAACAAAAATGGGTACCCAAAATGAAAAACAGTTTTTTAAAAATTATCAGATAAAAAAAGGGGGTTTTGCACCAATGAAATTACAGCCGTTCTAGAAAATTCTGGTCCTAATGTAAGAAAAGGTGGCTCTTTGAAAAAACTGGGCTCGTTCAAAATGAAAAAAAAAGCTATTTAAAAGTTATACGGATAAAAAAAGGTAGGGGTTTTTCACAAGGAAA
Organism: Phyllomedusa bahiana; assembly: GCA_025379985.1. Lineage (NCBI taxonomy): Eukaryota > Metazoa > Chordata > Amphibia > Anura > Hylidae > Phyllomedusa > Phyllomedusa bahiana. The sequence goes on along the minus strand of JAODAL010050834.1, from coordinate 23,922 downwards.
TCACCCGCAGTTACTAGAAAATTTTTTTCCTAATGTAAGTACAGGGGTCTTTGCAAAAAAAAGGGCCGCGCTACGTGCAATACAACTTTTAAAAGTTATAGGATAAGAGAAGGTGGGGTTTTTTTCACCAATGAAATACACCTGCCCTTTCTCGAAATTTCTGTTCCAAAAAAAGTACAAGGTGGCTTTTGAACAGAAAATGGGCCCCGCCAAAATGAAAAAAAAGCTATTTAAAAGTTTACGGTTTAAAAAAAGGTGTGTTTTTCACCCCTGAAATACAAAAGAGTTACTAGAAAAATTTTTGTATCTAATTTTAAGTACAGGGTGGTCTTTGAACAAAAAAAGTGCTGCGCCCAAAATGAAAAAAAAACTATTTAAAAGGTACGGATAAAAAAAGGTGGAATTTTTCACAATGTATCCCTGCAGTTATTTAAAATTTTGTATTCCAAAATTTAAGTATAAGGTGGCTCTTTTTCAAAAAAAAATGGGCCACACCCCGTGCAAAACAGCTATTTAAAAATTATTGGTAGAAAAGGTGGGTTTTGCACCAATGAAATTAAAAAGCAGTTCTAGAAATTTTCTGTATCCTAATTAAGTACAAAGTGGCTCTTTGAACAAAAATGGGCTGGCCAAAGTGAAAAAAGCTATTTTTAAAGTTATAAGGTAAGAAAAGGGGGGTTTTGCACCAATGAAATACAACAGCAGTTACTCGAAAAATTTTGATCTTTTCTAAGTACAAGGGTGGGTTTTGAAAAAAAACTGGGCTGCGCCAAAGTAAAAACAGCTATTTAAAAAATTATACGGTTAAGAAAAGGTGGGGTTTGCACCAATGAAATACAAAGCAGTTACTAGAAAATTTCTGTATCCTAATGTAAGTACCAAAGGTTGCTCTTTGAACAGAATGGGTGCAAAATAAAAAAGGTACAATTTCACCTCAGGTGCGAGGGTGCTGGCAAAAAGTGGCAAAAAAAAAACCATTTCAATGATTTGGGTTTAAAGCAGGTTGGGCTGCACAAATACACCCTCCTTTCAAAAGCTGGCCCCGCCGCCTGTCTGTATGTGTTTGGCGCCCCCCCCCCGGGTGACACACTAGAGCTTTTTAAAAGCCCCTGTCTTTTCTAATAAAAAATGAAATTTTCATTACTTTTATTCTAATGTTCACAGTAAAAGCATATTGTCTGTATGAAAAAGAGAAGAATGTGTTCTGAGCTGGCTGTATGAGAGAGACCTAGCAAAGTCCGCTTTAGTGAGAGATACTGAAACACTGATGATGAACAGGAAACGCTTTCATGCAAAACGAGGGGGAAAAGTGATTTTTCGCCCAATGACAAAAACCATGCATCACAGTCATGACGTCGCCCCCCCCGTTCCCTGTCTTGCTCAAACTGATTTGAGGCCACCAAAAAAGACAGGGAAACGCGAAAAATGGGTTTTAAAAGTAAAGATTTTTTGAGATTGTCCCCAAATATCGCGTGACGAAAAAAATTTCGTCGCCTAAAAATCGTGCCAATTTCAACTTTTTCGATTTAATCATCCCTAGTTTCAAAAAGGGGGGCTTTTTGGGGATTTGTGATAGAAAATTTTAAGTTCCCTTCAAGTCTTACATTTTCTGTCAACGGTTTGGGATTGTATCTAAATGTTTATTAGACGGCATGGGATCATACATTACCCGATCAGTAGACAGCATGGGATTAAATGTTACCCGATCAGTAAACAGCATGGGATTAAATGTTACCCGTTCAGATGACGGCATTGGATTAAACATCTCTTCTTCGGTAGATGGCATGGGATTATACATTTTACCTTTAGTAGACAGCACATGATTATTTATTACACAGTTAGGTGATGGCATGAGATTACATGAGATATTGTGGTTACCTTTATCTTCAATGCTGGTTTGCAACACATGGATCTCCTTATTCACTGGTCTACTCCACCTCCCCCACTCCACTTCTGCACCCGCCGATATAGTCTGCCCACTCTCTAACCTATCTACCCGTTCATTTTCTATATTGTCCTCCCTCCTCATCCCTAGTTTAAATACTCCCGCACCCCTTTCCCCCAGCACAGCAGACCCCCTTCCATTCAGGTGCAATTAATCTGTAGAAAACAGATTTTATCCCAATGAAAAATCAGCCCAGTGCTCTAAGAATCCAAACCCCTCTGTCCTACACCAAGACTTTAGCCATACATTTAACTCCCTGAGCTCCCGCTGTCTTTCCTGAGTAGCGCATGGCAATGGCAGTATTTCAGAGAACACAAACTTGGAAGTCCTTTCTTTCAGCTTTGAGCCTGGTTCTTTAAAATAATTCTTTAAGATCCTCCTCCTACCATGTATTCTGTCATTAGTTACAACATGGACCACAACAGCTGGGTCCTCGCCAGTCCCTCCCAGTTATTTATTCACCCGGTCCACCACATGCCGAACCCTGGCACCAGGGAGACAGCAAACCATTCGTTTGAGGCAGTCCTGGAGACAAATTATTATATCCATCTTCCTGATTATAGAATCCCCTAACACTACTAACTGTCTTTTCCTACCTGCATTCCCATCCCCCCTACTACTAGTTGGGCTGCTCTTTTGGCTGCTAGAGCAGTGTCCACTAGGGCTGCCATTTCTGAGACTGATTCCCCAGCATTATCACCCAACTTGGCAATTTTGCTATGATTCTCAGGAGGAGAAGTGGCCTTCCTTTTTCTGGTACCTCTAGAACTCCCCCTGTCTACATTAATCCAGCTACACAGCTCCACTTGCTGATCCAATACTCCACCCTCAGCATTTAGCCCACTAACTGTTTGCTCCAAGAGAAGCAAACTCTTCTCTTTATTGTCAATCGCCCTCAGCGTCGCATTTTGCTCCTCTAGGTCTAAAATGCGAGCTACAAGAGTAGCAACATGCTCACATCTGCTACAGCGGTATTCACCCTGGACCTCTTGCTCCAGTAGTGCATACATATGGCAGATTGTGCACTGCTGGAAATTGCCAGTGAAGCTGCCCATTATCCCGGTGCAACAGCAATGAAGAGAAAAAAAAAGTTAATTAGATTGAAGCATTAAATAAACTAGGTGTGCTTACTTAAAAAAATCTAACTTTATCCAATCACTCAATAATCTATTAGTAGAGATGTGCAAATTGATTCTAACGAAGTGGAATTCGTTTAGAATTTCAGGAAAACGTCGGTTCTGAACGAAGTCGAAGTTTGAGGTACTTCGTGTGAATGAGGGGTGCTTTTGATTGATAAAATGGCTGCGAGCACATGGCGTTACATTGGGCAAAGAACTCTGGAAGGAGAAAGGGCATAGCCTACATGACATGTGCAGAGATGAAGCCAATCAGAGACCGGTGGGATTCTGTGACGTCACCGCAGTATATAAGTCCGGGCGCGACGCTGGGAGCTCATACCGCTCTCACTGTACTGATTAGGGAAGGTGCTGCCACGGCTGCTTATGATATCTCTTACTAAAGAACTCATTTTTATACAGCGATTTTTGGGGGGTGTCACAGCTTGTCTAAGAGGCTGCTTCTCTTAACGTTCTATTTCTGATTTTGTGGGGTATTGGAACTGAAGTCCAGTGTGCATCCAATGCAGCTGCATATACATTTTAATGCTATCTACTCACAGCACATTGAATATCCAAGGGTTATGTAAGCCTGTTACTGTTGTATTCATTTAAAGAAACAGCGTTTTGACAATCCAAATACCACTTCATTTTTGGTTGCTCAATTCTTTTGCGCAATTTACATCCATGGGTTAATTAAGCGTTGTTCTGCTGTTGTGGTCACTAAAAGAAACCGTCTTTTTCACCTCCAAAAAAGACATTTTTCCTATACTATAATTCATAACCGAAGGTTAATTACAAGTTTTTCTCTTGTTGTGTACCGTAAAAAACACGCCATTGTAACACGCTACAAAGCTGGTAATTTTTGGTTGCTCATTTCTTTGGCGCAATTTACATCCAGGGGTTGATTAAGCATTGTTCTGTTGCTGTGGTCACTAAAAGAAACCGTCTTTTTCACCGCCAAAAAAGACATTTTTCCTGTAGCATAATTCATAACGGAAGGTTAATTACAAGTTTTTCTCTTGTTGTGTACCGTAAAATACACGCCATTGTAACATGCTACAAAGCTGGTAATTTTTGGTTGCTCATTTCTTTGGCGCAATTTACATCCAGGGGTTGATTAAGCATTGTTCTGTTGCTGTGGTCACTAAAAGAAACCGTCTTTTTCACCGCCAAAAAAGAAATTTTTCCTGTAGCATAATTCCTAACCGAAGGTTAATTACAACTTTTTCTCTTGTTGTGTACCGTAAAATACACGCCATTGTAACAAGCTACAAAGCTGGTAGTTTTTGGTTGCTCAATTCTTTTGCGCAATTTACATCCAGGGGAAAATTAAGCGTTGTTCTGCTGTTGTGGTCACTAAAAGAAACCTTCTTTTTCACCGCCAAAGAAGCAATTTTGCCTGTAGCATAATTATTATCCGAAGGTTAATTAAGCCTGTTTGTGCTTTTACATTCAGTAAAATACACAGTGTTTTTAAACGACACATATAGAGATGGGCGAATTTCCCGAAATTCGTTTCGTGCACTTCGCCGAATTTCTCGGCAAAAAATAACTTTGTTCCAAATTACTTCGGCACGAATCACGTTACAAAACAGCTGCATAGAGCCTGCAGGGTGCTGTAGAACGTTGTGCCATGCTTAAATATGCAGAGGGAGCTTGGTTTGGTCTTCATACAATGTTGTGTTTTAGTATGACAGGGCACATGACTGCAGCGCTCTTAGAATCGCTTCACTATAAAATTCCCTGGGCACTTAAGAGGGCAAATGACCAAAAAAAACTCAAGCGGTAATGTACCCTGATTAAAGTCATGGCAGCGACAGCTGCAAAAAAACAAGCTGAGGGCTCAGGTGGCAACATTAGTGACGAGTGTGGAGGTGACGGCGCAAACCACAGCAGCATAAGGTCAGAGAGTGGCACAATGACATTCTGGAGGTGGCAAAAACAGGAGTAGGCCACAGAGTGGGACAATGACACAATGTGGAGGTCACGGCAGCAGCCACAGCAGCAGCATGAGGTCAGAAAGTGGCACACTGAACAGTGTGTAGGTCACGGCAGCAGCCACAGCAGCAGCATGAGGTCAGACAGTGGCACAAAGACACAGTGTGGGAGGTCATGGCAGCAGCCCAGAGCAGCAGCATGGGGGTCAGACAGTGGCACAATGACATTTCTGGAGGGTGGCAAAAACAGGAGTAGGCCACAGAGTGGGACAAAGACACAGTGTGTTGGTCACGGCCCGCAGCAGAGCAGCGCATGAGGGTCAGAAAGTGCCGCAATGAAAGAGTGTGTTAGGGCACGGCAGCAGCCACAGCAGCAGCATAAGGTCAGACAGTGGCACAATTGACACAGTGTGTAGGTAGGCAGAAGCCACAACAGCAGCATGAGGTCAGCCAGTGGCCAATGACAGTGTGTAGGTCACGGCAGCAGCCAAGAATCAGCATGAGGTCAGACAGTGGCACAATGACAACAGTTTTGTAGGTCACGGCAGCAGACACAGGGGAGCAGCATGAGGTCAGACAGTGGCACAATGACATTTGGAGGTGGTAAAAAACAGGAGTAGGCCAAGAGTGAGACAATGACACAGCGTGGAGGTCACGGCAGCAGCCACAGCAGCAAACATGAGGTCAGACAGTGGCACAATGACACAGTGTGTAGGTCACGGCAGCAGCCACAGCAGCAGCATGAGCCCCAGACAGTGGCACAATGACATTCTGGAGGTGGCAAAAAACAGGAGTAGGACACAGAGTGGGACAATTACACAGTGTGTAGGTCACGGCAGCCAGAGCAGCAGCTTGGGGTTAGACAGTGGCACATGACAGAGTGTGTAGGTCACGGCTGCAGCCACAGCAGCAGCATGAGGTCAGCCCGGGGGCCCACAATGACACAGTGCGTAGGTCACGGCAGCAGCCACAACAGCAGCTAGGGAGGTCAGACAGTGGCACAATGACAAAAAGTGTGTAGGTCACGACAGCAAGCCATACCCAGCAGCATGAGGTTCAGGACAGTGGCACAATGACATTCTGGAGGTGGCAAAAAAAAGGAGTAGGCCCACAGAGTGTGACAATGACACAGTGTGTAGGTCACGGCAGCAGCCAGAGCAGCAGCATGAGGTCAGACAGTGGCAAAAAGGGACACAGGTGTGTAGGTCACGGCAGCACCCACAGCAGCAGCATGAGGTCAGACAGTGGCACAATGACAAAGTGTGTAGGTCACGGCAGCAGCCACAGCAGCAGCATGAGGTCAGACAGTGGCACAATGACATTCTGGAGGTGGCAAAAACTGGAGTAGGCCACAGAGTGGGACATTGACACAGTGTGTAGGTCACGGCAGCAGCAAGAGCAGCAGCATGAGGTCAGAAAGTGGCAAAATGACAGAGTGTGTAGGTCAGGGCAGCAGCCACAACAGCAGCATGAGGTCAGACAGTGGCACAATGACAGTTTTGTAGGTCCCCGGCAGCAGCCACAGCAGCAGCATGAGGTCAGGACAGTGGCACAATGACACAGGGGTGTAGGTCACGGCAGTACCCACAGCCAGCAGCCACAGGAGGTCAGACAGTGGCACAATGACATTCTTGGAGGAGGTAAAAAACAGGATTTAGGCCACAGAGTGAGACAATGACACAGTGTGGAGGTAAACGGAAAGCAGCCACTGCAGCAGCATGAGGTCAGACAGTGGCAAAAATGACAGAGTGTGGAGGTGGGGTGGCAATACCAGTCCCTGGTAAAGAGGGTTTTGGTGGCAGATGGAGAAACTGTCAGCAGATGTGATGGCATCAGGCGGGTGGGGGGCATCGGGAATAGTGGCTGAGGCAGGTAGTTTGAAACCAGATCATTTCTACAGTTTGGGTGAGGCGTCATGTTGATGTAGTCTGACCCCAAAGGTTTTAGTGTGTAAAAATCCTGGCCGATCCACGCCTGATTCATCTTGAAAAAGGTCGTCGTTCCCATTTCCCGGGACAAGGGGGTTTTTCCCCTTGGGGAACGAGGGCCCCCCCCCAACTAAAAACACCCGCTCTGATGCCACCTACTGGGGGCAGACAGCTTCTCCATGCAAATTGGGAAAGTTGCAGCCACAACCCAGTTTGGCTGCCCAGTAGTCCAGGGATCTTCTAACTGGGGTGGCGATGCTTTTCAAGTAGGCCACACCTGTTGGTTCGGGTTGCTCCAGGTCCTGCTGCTGCTGGCGATGCCTCCTCATGGGGGTAAAAAGAAGTGTCATCATGACCCCAGACTTGGTTTGCTGTGATGGAGCTGGTTATGCTCGACCCCCCCCCTTCCCCGGCGCCGCAGCAGTATCGTGGCGCTGAAGAACACCCCGGTCAGCCCTGTCAGAGGAGGGCGATCCCCGCACAGGGGCAGGGGGCCAACTGACTACGGGGGATTTCCCTAAGTTTTTGGTTTGTCCTCCTTCAATAGCGGGGAAAAAAAAGGCTCCCATTTTGGCCGGTGCGAGGGTCAATAGGTGGAGACCCAAAAAGTCATCCCCCTGCGGTTTGCTGACTATTCGGCTGTCATAGCCAGGAAAATTCAGCATGTGGGGCCCTCTGCCAAGTGACTTGAGGGGCTCCTGCCTCCATTCCCTGTATAGCCCCGGTGTTTGGGGGTCTTTCCTCGTCTTCCCTCTCCATCTCCTCTCCAGTGCCCCTGTTCCTCCTCTTTCACCGGGGTGGAAAAATCCATATTTTCCCAGCAATGTTTGCCCCAATGTCCTCCCCCCTCCTCCTTTCCCCCATTTCGTCCCCCCCGGACTCATGGGGGCCGGGATGTAGTCCCACGTTCCAGTCCCGCCCAGAAGTTTTTTAGATCTGTTCCAGTACATAAGCAGTGGAAGGGTTTTTTTCATCCCGTAAGATCCCTGGCGACTGACAAAAAACGTGGTTCCTCGAAGGGCCTAACAAACGGCAGGTTTTTCCGCATGAGCTCCCAGGGTGACATAAAAGTTAAAAAGGGGGAGTATTCTGTCTGGGGTCATCAAAAATTCGTTTTTGGCCTTTCTCTGTTCTACATCGGCCCACATGTGCAGGCGGGAATTCCACGGGTGGAAACTCGCATATAGAGTGTGTTGGGGGAGGCCGTTCTTTTCTGAAAAACGGGAGGGTGTTCCCGGGTTTGTAGAAGGTTAAAAATGCATGCACGTTTTGGCCATTTTCAGAATGTTCTGAAGATCGGTGGAAGACTTCAGGAACCTTTTCACAACCAGATTGAACACTTGCGCCATGCAGGGCGCATGGACCATCGCTCCTCGGTACAGCGCGGACACCATGTTCCTCCCATTGTCCGTCGCCATGGTTCCGATTTGCAGTTGGCACGGAGAAAGCCACACATCGATTTCTTGCTGCATGACGCGGAGCAGTTCCTCCCCTGTGTGACTTCGTTCGCCGAGGCAAGCCAGGTGTAGAACTGCGTGACACCGCTGTGCCCTACACATGTGGTAAGATGGAGCAGTACTTGTGGAGGCTGAGATGGTGGTGGAGGAGGAGGAGGTGGACATTGGCGCAGGAGCCGCAGTTTGACAACGTGGAGGAGAAAGCGGCGTCTCATGTCCAAGTTGTTGGTGTGCCTGGGCCGGAAGCACATTCACCCAGTGGGCCGTAAAGGACATGTACTGGCCCTGACCATAGTTACAGCTCCAGACGTCCGCGCTGCCGTGCACCTTGGAACCTTGTTGTTCAGCAACCCAAGGGTCCTTGATTGGTTGACTAGGTCATCCACTTCCTCCCAGATGACATCTGACAACCCCAGCCAAGAGTCGGTGGGAACATCAGACACAACCCTTAGGTGGCATGGCCCGGGAGCGGGTCATCGGCCCTCACCTGTCCTCAACCCGCCTCTGTGCCATCCGGTTCCCTCAGCCAGAGATCTACTATGTGGTCTGGGCTCAGCGCCACTATATAGAGAGGAAGAACAATTTGAGGAGGGCAGTAAGCAGCTACTTGGCAGCGAAGAAATGGGGCCAATATCCCCTGCTTCTTGCAGTAGGTGGCAAAGTATAGATGCGGAGAGTGGCATGGGAGGTCATGTTGTGAGGGGTCAGCCTCTGCATACCAAGACCGGTGATGAGGACAGCAGTGACGATGAAACACAAATAGATGATGATGTAGCCGACCGCACTTGGGAGCCAGGTGAGGCAAGGGCTTCAACATCGTCAGGAGAAGGAGGCGTTCAGCTTGCGCGTCAGGCAGCGGCGCAGCCAGCAAGTGGGTTGTGTGGCCGTGAGTCAGTAGGATAGCAGCAGTGTGAGGTCGGGAGCCAAGCGGACACGGGGGAAAAAATCCGCTTCGCAGGTCCAAGAAAGTAGCGGCACAGGGGCTCAGCGAGGCAGCGGCGGTAGTAGTCACTCAGTACGGAACGTTGACGGTAAAATCAGATACTCGGCGGTGTGGCAGTTCTTTGCTAAGACAACCGGAGGAGCCGAATATGGGTATATGTAGAATCTGTGGACAGAAAGTGAAGCGTGGCCAGGGAGCTAACGTTGGCACCACGGCCCTGCGTCAACACATGCATTGTCACCACCCGGTGGCCTGGGAGAAACGTGGCTCAGATGTGGTGGTCCATCCTGCCGCCGCAGCAACAGAAGCAGCAGCGCCCAGTGGCACACATGCCATTGCAGCCAGTCAAGGTTCCACCACCTCTGTAGAAGGGAGCTGTTTCTCTTTGCAATCATCTCCCAGTCCAGATGCTCCTGCTCCTCGCTACTCATGGCGCCAGCAGTCGTTCAGCGAGGCGATTGCAAAGAGACAACAGTATGCGTCTAACCATCCTAAGGTGCAGAAGCTGACCGTGCTCCTATCCAAGATGTTGGTTCTGCAATCCCTCCCTTTCCAAATGGTGGACTCTGCACTGTTCAGAGAGCTTATGGCTTGTGCCGAGCCGAGATGGAGAGTTCCAAGCCGTAATTTCTTTTCCAAAAAGGCAGTACCAACACTTCATAAATATGTAGAACAGAAGGTTGGCTAGTCCTTGAGCTTATCGGTTTGTTCCACGGTGCACTGCAGCGCGGACGTCTGGAGCTGTAACTACGGTCAGGGCCAGTACATGTCCTTTTCGGCCCACTGGGTAAATGTGCTTCCTGCCCAGGCACACCAACAACTTAGACAGGAGATGGCACTTTCTCCTCCACGTTGTCAAACTACGGCTCCTGCGCCAATGTCCGCCTCCTCCTCCTCCATCACCACCACCATCTCAGCCTCCACAAGTACTGCTCCATCATATCACATGTGTAGGGCACAGCGATGTCACGCAGTTCTACACCTGGCTTGCCTCGGCGAACGAAGTCACACAGGGGAGGAACTGCTCCGCGTCATGCTGTAAGAAATCGATGTGTGGCTTTCTCCGCGCCAACTGCAAATCAGAACCATGGTGACGGACAATGGGAGGTACATGGTGTCCGCGCTGCACCGAGGAGGGATGGTTCATGCGCTCTGCATGGCTCACGTGTTCAGTTTGGTTGTGAAAAGGTTCCTGAAGTCTTCCACCGATCTTCAGAAGATTCTGAAAATGGCCAGGAAACTGTGCATACACTTCATCCATTCCTACAAAGCCAGGAACACCCTCCTTGAGTTGCAGCAGCAGAACGGCCTCCCCCAACACACTCTGATATGCGATGTTTCCACCCGTTGGAATTCCAGCCTGCACATGTTGGACCGACTGTATGAACAGAGAAAGGCCATTAACGATTTTTTGATGATCCAAGCAGACAGAAGTACTCACAACAAAAAGAAAATACAGTCAGCTCACCTAAGGTGCAGGTTGGCACCACTTTTAAAGGCGCACGTCCACTGCTCCAGCAGCATAGTCCATAGGTGATATCCAAAAACGTGGGAGGACCGCGCACACAAAAATGATCCAAAATGATTATAAAATCACTGTTTATGACAAATCAGCTAAAACACCAATAGAGGCATATATGAAGAGCGAAAAAGAAAAAGCACCTATGTGCAAGTCTAACTCGTTTCGGGCATGTTCAGCCCTTAGTCGTAGCAAAAAGGAAATGAAAAAACTGCCATTAAGTACATACACAAACCACAATGTCAATTAAGAACAATCAATAATATAATACAAAATTGTAAAAACCTGATCCAGTGCTCCCGACGTGTAACACAAGGCATAGTATCCGAAAACGGAGATGACATAATGTTACGTGAACCGGAAGTGACATAGCGCAATGGAAAGAATAGCCGCGCACGCGCAGAAAGAATGGAACTGCCGAACCTGGTAAGGGCAGAAAATATACATGAAAGACAAATGTGCCAGCAATACATGGTATATGAAATTGATAGGCGGCACACTCAGGGAAAACTGGTTTGAGGATAACATTGTTGTAGCATGTTTTTAAAAGCAATGTACAATATCAAAAGAGAAAAGCTTAGAACATGAAAGAAGTGAAACAAATAAACATATGCCCAATGAAACTAGAAATACAAAAACGATAGACTAAAAACAAAAACCAACAGCAAACACAGAAACAAAAACAAACACAAAACAAAAACAAACACAAACTAACACAAGCACATGCACAAAACCACAACAAAAACAAAAACACATGAAACAAAACAAAACAGAACAACACAAAACAAAAAACAATAAACTATAAACAACAAACAACAATGCATATAAAAGACAAAACACAAAAAATGAATAAATAAGTGATTGAATAAGAGACAAATAGGAAGAAAAACAGGAAGAAAACATTAGTAATGAAATATAACCTCTCTTTTTAAATTCAAGCCATGTGGAACTACATTTATCAGAGGACGATCCAAAAACGCCTCTCTGTCTCTCAACCTTCTTTCTAAATTACCCCTCTCTTTCTTCTGGGGACCTTTCAATGCACAAAAACTTTTAAAGCACTAGTGTTCCCCCATGGCTTTCCCAAAGAAATGCTTAGCACATTGGATTTTGGCACGTTCTGTAGTGTTGGAAACATCCCTTAAATGTTCAAGAAACCTAATCTTGAGTTTCCTGATTGTGGAACCAAACATACATCAAATTAACACAAAACGCAACAGGCGACACACACAACCGCTTCCGAGTTGCAATTAATGTATTGTTTGATGTTATAACTCCTCTGTTGTGCACAATCAGAAAATTTCTTGCATGGTAGTGCAAAACTGCACATTTTTTCATGGGTGGGGACCACACCCCAAAAAAGCCAAGAGATGCAGCCAGGTACCTTTATTTGCATGGGAATTGGACGACAGAAGATCGCCCAGAGTTAGTGTTTTCCTTGTTACCACCTTGATTCCCTCAGCCAAAATCTCACCTACAACCTCATCCTCCTTCAATAATGGTAAATATTTATAGATAATATCCCTAATTTGGGTAAACTGTTTACTATATTTAAGTACCAAAAAAGGAGAAGAAGAAGTATTCTGTTTCATTTTTTTAGAAGACAATAAATTCTGTCTAGACTTTTTGGCTACAATATTTGATGCTCTTTCAAGAGCCCAACCTGGGTACCCTCTATTTTTGAGGCGTGTGCAGATTTGTGTACGTTCTTTTTCATAATCTATGTTATTGCTGCAATTGCGCTTTGCACGTGTCATTTCCCCAACTGGGATGGCACGGTGGGTATGTCTTGGATGATGGCTCTTAAAATGCAAGATGGTATTACCCGCTGTGCTCTTTCTAAACGTACATGTGGAAACATTTTGGCCATGGGATCCATGCAACCTGAGGTCCAAAAAAGTAATGGTAGATGACTCAACATGAAAAGTGAAAGCAAGATTAAGCAGATTTCAATGCAAATGCTCAACAAAGTCCGGTACGGCCCGACCCCATCAGCACCCCAAACCAGGAGAATATCGTCGATGTATCTGCCGTACCAGACGATGCTATCCCCAAAGGGGTTATCCACAGAAAAAATGTACATAGTCTCCCACCAAGACATCACTAGATTCGCCAATGATGGCGAATACCTAGCTCCCATCGGAAGCCCCCTAAGTTGTAAAAACAAATTATCATCGAAAAAAAAAAAAATTGTGTGTCCCAAAAGGGAAAATTTGGGGATGGTCAAAATATTTTTGAATAAAAATCCTCTGAATGCTGACTATATTGTTTTAATGATGTTCTAATGCTAACAAGGCCCCCTGATGTGGAATGCAAGTTTTAAAATGATATCAAATCACAACTGACCCAAGACCACCCTCTGCCCAAAACCCTGCCTCCAGATTCCCTATAACATCCTTGGTGTCTTTTAAAAAACCGGGCACAAGTTGGACAAGAGGTGTTTTGTCTTTTATATGCATTGTTGGTTGTTGTTTATAGTTTATTGTTTTTTGTTTTGTGTTGTTCTGTTTTGTTTTGTTTCATGTGTTTTTGTTTTTGTTGTGGTTTTGTGCATGTGTTTATGTTTGTTTGTGTTTGTGTTTGTTTTTGTGTTTGTTTTTGTTTCTGTGTTTGCTGTTGGTTTTTGTTTTTAGTCTATCGTTTTTGTATTTCTAGTGCATTGTCATATGTTTATTTGTTCACTTCTTCCATGCTTCTAAGCTTTTCTCTTTTGATATTGTACATTGCTTTTATAACTGCTAACAACATGTTATCCTCATCCAGTGTCCCTGAGTGTGCCGCCTATCAATTTCATATACCATGTATTGCTGGCACATTTGTCTTACATGTATATTTTCTGCCCTTACCAGGTTCGGCAGTTCCATTCTTTCTGCGCGTGCGCGGCTATTCTTTCCATTGCGCTATGTCACTTCCGGTTCACGTGACATCATGTCATTTCCGTTTTCGGATACCATGCATTGTGTTAAACGCCGGGAGCACTGGATCAGGTTTTTACAATTTTGTATTATATTATTGATTGTTCTTAATTGACATTGTGGTTTGTGTATGTACTTAATGGCAGTTTTGTCATTCCCTTTTTGCTACGACTAAGGGCTGAACATGCCCGAAACGCGTTAGACTTGCACATAGGTGCTTTTTCTTTTTTGCTCTTCATATATGCCTCTATTGGTGTTTTAGCTGATTTGTTAATAAACAGTGATTTTATATCATTTTGGATCACTTTGTGTGCGCTGTCCTCCCACGTTTTTGGATATCACCTATAGACAGAAGTACTCCCCTGTGTAACTTTGATGTCAGCCAGTGGCAGCTCATGCGTGACACCTGCCGTTTGTTGAGGCCATTCGAGGAGGCCACGTTATTTGTCAGTCGCCAGGGATCGTTACGGGATGAATAACGTCATTCCACTGCTTCATGTACTGGAACAGATGCTGAAATATCTGTCTGGGCAGGAGACTGGAGACGTGGCGACTACATCTCGCGGCCACATGAGTCCGGGGTGGACTGAAATGGAGGAGGAGGAGGAGGACATTGGAGCAGAAGCATTGTCTGGTGCAATGAGTGGATTTTCTACCCAGGTGACAAGAGAGGAGGAGTAGGAGCAGCTGGAGGAGGTAGATGGAGATGAGGAAGACGAGGCAGATGACCCGCAAGCACCGTGGCGGTATACAGTGGAGAAGAAGGCAGGGAGCCCCTCGGAGTCACTTTTGCAGATGGCCCGCAGCATGCTGATTTGCCTGGCTAGTGAAAGACAAATAGGCAGCATCCGGCAGAGGGATGACTTCTGGCTCTCCACCCTATTGGACCCTCGCAACCGGTCCGAGCCTTTTTCCCAGCTATTGAGAAGGAGGACAAACTCAAATACTATAGGGAAATCCTCCGTAGTCATTTGGCCGCTGCCTATGTGTGGCATCGTCCCTCCTCTGACAGGTCTGACCGGGGGGTTCTTCAGCGCTCACGTACTACTGCCCGCGGCTGCTGGGGGAAGGTGGGGATGGTAGAAGTAAACCGCTCCATCAGCAGCAACCTAAGTCTGGAGTCACTGATGAGCAGCTTCCTTCACCCGCCTAGTGAGGATGGCAGTCGCCAGCAGCAGCAGCAGCAGCAGGACCTAGAGCAGACCCTGAAACAACAGATGGTGGCCTACTTGGACAGCACTCTGCCACCCCAGTTAGAAGATCAGCTGGACTACTGGGCAGCCAAACTGGATGTGTGGCCGCAACTTGCCGAGTTTGCAGTGGAGAAGCTGTCCTGCCCAGCCAGCAGTGTGGCATCAGAGCGGGTGTTCAGTGTGGCGGGGGCCATCGTTACCCCAAGGAGAACCCATTTTTGTGCACGGGAAATGTGGAACGACTGACCTTTGTCAAGATAAATCAGGCGTGGATCGGCCAGGATTTCCACACACCAATGCCAGGCGTCAGATTACATCAGCCATGACGCCTCACCCAAACTGTGAGAAATGAGTCTGGGTTCAAACTATCTGCCTCAGCCACTATTCTGATGCCGCCACCCACCTGAAGCCACAACCCTCTGATGACAGTTTTCCATTCTGCCCCCCAAGCCATCTTTACCAGGGACTGGTATTGCCACCCACCTCCACACTCTGTCATTGTGCCACTCTATGACCTCATGCTGCTGCTGCTGTTTGCTGGTGCCGTACATCCACACTGTGTCATTGTGCCACTCTCTGACCTCATACTGCTGCTGCGTTGTTGCTGCTGCGGTCACCTCCACACTGTGTAAATTTTGCCACTCTCTACCTCATGTGTTTGCTCCTGCCGCCGTCACCTCCACTCTATGTCATTGTGCGACGCTGTGGCCTACTCCTGTGTTTGCGACCTCCAGAATGTCATGTGCCACTTCTGACCTCATGCTGCTGCCTGCTTGTGTTGGCATGCTGCGGTCACCTCCACAAATGTGTCATTGTGGCCACTCTCTGACCTCAGCTGTTGCTCCTGCCGGTCACCTCCACTCTTGTCATTTGTCCACTCTGTGGCCTACTCCTGTGTTTTGGGGACCTCCAGAATGTCATTGCGCCCCTTCGACCTCATGCTGCTGCTGCCGTGACCTCCCACTGTGCCATTGTGCCACTCTGTGGCCTACTCCAGTTTTTGCCACCTCCAGAATGTCATTGTGCCACTGTCTGACCTCATGCTGCTTCTGCCGTGACCTCCACACTGTGCCATTGTGCCACTCTGTGGCCTACTCCTGTTTTTGCCACCTCCAGAATGTCATTGTGCCACTGTCTGACCTCATGCTGCTGCTGCCGTGACCTACACACTGTGTTTTTGTGCCATTGTGTCATTGTGCCACTCTCTGACCTCATGCTGTTGCTCCTGCCGCCGTCACCTCCACTCTCTGTCATTGTGCCACTCTGTGGCCTAATCCTGATTTTGGCACCTCCAGAATGTCATTGTGCCACTGTCTGACATTATGCTGCTGCTGCCGTGTCCTCCACACTGTGTCATTGTGCCACTCTGTGGCCTACTCCTGTTTTTGCCACCTCCAGAATGTCATTGTGCCACTGTCTGACCTCACGCTGCTGCTGTGGCTGCTGCCTTGACCTCCAAACTGTGTCATTGTGCCACTCTGTGGCCTACTCCAGTTTTTGCCACCTCCAGAATGTCATTGTGCCACTGTCTGACCTCATGCTGCTGCTGCCGTGACCTCCACACTGTTTCATTGTGCCACTCTGTGGCCTACTCCTGTTTTTGCCACCTCCAGAATGTCATTGTGCCACTGTCTGACCTCATGCTGCTGCTGCCGTGACCTCCACACTGTGCCATTGTGCCACTCTGTGGCCTACTCCTGTTTTTGCCACCTCCAGAATTTGTCATTATCCCACTCTCTGACCTCATGCTGCTGCTGCGGCTGTTGCCGTGCCCTCCACACCCTGTCATTGTGTCACTCTCTGACCGCATGATGTGGCTCCTGCCATCACCTCCACTCTGTATCATTGTGCCACTCTGTGGCCTACTCCTGTTTTTGCCACCTCCAGAATGTTATTTTGCCACTCTCTGACCTCATGCTGCTGTGGCTGCCGCCGTCACCTCCACACTCTGTCACTGATGTTGCCACCTGAGCTCTCAGCTTGTTTTTTTCCAGCTTTTGCTGCTATGACTTTATCAGGCTACATTCCCACTTGAGTTTTTTGGTTAGTTTTGCCCTCTTAAGTGCCCAGGGAATTTTATAGTGAAGCGTTTCTAAGAGCGGCAGCAGTCATGTGCGTGTCATACTAAAACACAACATTGTATGAAGACCAAGCCAAGCTCCCTCTGCATATTTAAGCATGGCACAATGTTCTACAGCACCCTGCAGGCTCTGTGCAGCCTGGAAATAGCTGTTTTTTAACGCGATTTGTCCCGAAGTAATTCGGACCGAAACGAATTTTGTCGGAAAATTCGGCGAAGTCACCGAATCGAATTTTTGAGAAATTCGCCCATCTCTATCTATTAGATCTAATTGATCATAAGATTGCACAATTTCTGCCCCTAAAAACCTACAGAGTGGTCTATTTATGAAACCCTCTTCCACATCATTCCTCCTGAGCGAGCCAATGGCAAGCTTTTGACAACTTAATAACTTGATAAAGCTGTCCTATCCTGTTTTCTTACCCAGTGACCTTCAAGATATTGGATCATATCCTCCTCTAAAAGGCATAATTTCTACATGATTTTGATTGGTGTTATATTTAAAGTGTAACATATTAAAGTAGTGTACCCATCTCAGACATTGTTTGCATTTTGATTGGATATGCCATACATTTCTGATAGCTGAGGGTCCCACCTCTAGCTCCTGCATCTATTTTGAGAACAGGACCCCAAAAGTCTCCATTCAGAACGGAGAGTAGGTCAGCTTGCATGGTACTCTACATTCTGTTCTATGGGAGTTCCGGCATTACTCCCACTGAAATGAGTGGAGAGTGCCAAGCACGTTCTATGGGAACATTTTTTGGGGCCCATTCTCAAGATAAGTGAGGGTCCTTTTGATATGCCATAAATGTAGGAGATGGGAACACCCCTTTAAGGTGAGCACATTATTAAACACCTATATCCAGCGCATTTAAAAAAAAAAAATATTGAATAGACATATGGTCCTTTGGTATACTCTGCTACATTTTCAGTTTACTCCTGAATACATTGAGGAAGGTTTTTTTTAATACGGCTAAGGCAAGTACCATTGATCATAGTCTATGCTTCTAACAGTATAGAAAGCACAATGTGAGCACCATTAGAGACATGGCATGTGCTATGTGAGGTTAAGCCTGGGATTAATGCACGGTACCCAAATGTAAGTAATCCACTGAGCTGGTGTCTTGCAGCTGGTGGTATTTTTGAGTAATTACTTTGTAATTTTAAATGTTTTTAATTGTAGTTGAAGTTAAATGTTGTCTATACATTGTGCCATTTTATGTATAGGTATATTTTTAACTGTACATGTTGTTTATAAGACTATTGCTAACAAAAGAATACTGTGGACATTCAATCCAATAAAGCCTCATGCACTAGCCATGAGTCATAAGGACTGTTGTATAGGCTCCAACAACATTGCTATAAAAGGTACAGAATTAAGAGTTCCCATAGCTTCTCTGCCACAAGAAACCAGCATTATAAATGGGATATGGTAAAAGGAGGCCCTAATACAGATTTTGTGTTGGTGCATAGGGCTCAATCAGTTGTAAAGGGCATTATTTTGTTTTTTTTTTTTTTTTTTTACATTAGAAGGAACTGGATGCAAAGTGGTATGAATTCAGAGATATATTAAGTTGATGAAAAGGGTAAAATGAAAATAATGGCTACACAAATACATGCTACTTTTTCTCACCTTAACCAAGCTTAACTTCAGCCCCCCATTGCACTCAAATCAGCATTAAATGCTCCACTACAACCCCTATAATTTTTCCTGCAGTTCTGTTTTTATATTTTAATGCGTTGGGTTTATTCCATATTAACAAGCGTGTCAGGAAATTACAGAACTGACTTTCAGGAGTTGAAAAGGCTAAACTAATAGCAAACAAAATGAAAGTCTAATTTTATATTACCGGAAAGCATGCCTTTTAAAAGAGTACACATAACATTACATTATGAAGATTATATCTCCCCCATCAAGAGCTTACTGGCCTCAATCTAACATGCATTAACAGATTTGAACATTCTTTTTGATGTTCTTATGACTAAGCATGGTTAGCACTGGTGCCGCAATGTCTGAATCTGCAGTAACCCTTGTGGCAAATTAGACTTTCCACACATTTCTCTATACCGATTGAATAGAGAAAAAAGAAGTCCATTTGTTGGATTCTTGCCACCAGAAAGCACTTCAAATAGTTAACATGACTTATTTTATGTTGTTATGTTAAAGTTGAGCTATAAAAATGTGATTAATTGGCTACCTAAAATATTGTGTATACTGTTTGAGAGATAGTGACCTTTTCTTATGGCTCACACATACTTCGACAATAACTTACATTCCTTATCTATGCGGCACAATGAAACTTGTAGTTTGTTGTTATCAATTACACACACTACAGTTGCTAATAGACACTGGAGATCAAGGTCACATATTAAAAAAAAAAACAAATATGCAATCTCCCAGCATTAAAAGAAAAAAAAAACATCTTAAATGTGACTCTGTTGAGTCACATTATTTTGACCACTTCCTACTTTCAGTTTTGGCTGCACATAGCTCATGAGGAAAGTCACATGTTGTGAGCTGGCATGGTGAATCTATAAAGTGTGTGATCGGCTGTCTGCACAGATATTCCTTGTTAGGGTATGTCAGGGGTTCCCAAACTCCAGTCCCCACGCCCCACCAACAGGTCATGCTTTCAGGATATCCCACAGAATGCACCAACGATAATTAAGTCACCTGTGCTGCATAATTAAATCACTTGTGCACTGCTAAGGAAAGCCAGAAAACATGACCTGTTGGTGGGGCTTGAGGACTGGAGTTTGGGAACCCCTGGGGTATGTTCATGCGGTGTATTTCGATGCGCACACGTATGTCCCACATTATGCCTTAAATGTCCCTTTGGCAGCCTCCTATGTATTTCTATTTCTCGGCACGTAAGCGCCTGAAAGAAGTGACAGGTCACTGCTTTTTACAGGCGCATATCAGGCCGAGAAATGCGATAGTAAAATCATCATTGTCTGAAAGATGATTTTACACAGCACATAATGAGTGCTGGACCTGATCAAATATTTTTCCATATTTGTGGAGAGTATTTTGGTGCAATTATGCACTGAAGGATGCCCTGCAAATACGCCATATGAACATACCCTTAAAAAAATGGAATATTGGCATTTGGACAGTATTCATAATATTTTGGAAGCTGTGTACATTTAATCACATTATTATGACTATCAGCTAATAGACAGAGTAACTGCTGTATACAACAGGGGCAGCATCTAGACATCCTGGGAGCAATTCAATATTGTCCTGATAGGTTGTCACAGTTATCTGGAGTCATGCTGACTGCATCCCATGCTGCTGGAGGGTGAGTGGGTGAGGATCTATGAAGCAAACAAGAGGATCAAGGTGGTCCCATAGATGCTCAATTGGGTTATAGTCTAGGGAAATAGGTGGCCAGTCTTGGTCATGCTCTTCCAATCCAATGTTGGATATTTCTAGCCATGTGACATTTCACACTGTCTTCCTGGAAGATCCCATCCCAGGGAAGACATGTATGATGTATGTGATCTGCAAAGATGGTTTCATACCCAAATTGGTTGAGAGAACCTTCCACACAGATGAGTAGGCATAGAGAAAGCCACAGAAACATTCTGCAGACCACCGTTTTGAGTTCTTTCAGCAATGATTGCAGGATGCTTGTTCTCTGATGTTTCTTGCCTGACATGCCAATTTCCATCTGTTTGATGATGAAATCAGTAGAGGTCCAATTCCAGTACTGCTGGGAAATTTTAAGCCTTTTCTGTCAATTCAGCTTCATTAGCAGAGGTGCAATAACCATCTGCATCTGAACTAGGGTTTGCTAAATATTTATAGCCCATTGGTTCATTTTGGCATTGAACTGCTCCACTGTAGTATGTTGATTCATCCTCAAACACTTTTGTAGCCAACATTCACCTCCCATATCAATAGCACCTGGTGCTCCCAAGTTTCCACATTGCTTATTCACAATGGTGCCATTTGTCGGCACATGAACAGTTTAAAAATACTGCTACCCCCAGCCCAAAGACCCATGACATTAATGAGGGATGTGTGCAGAAAGCCTATCTCACAACTTTTATACTCATCAAGTAAGTCCACAACACATGATTTCCTTCATGAGCTTTGCACTGACATTGAAAGTAGGAAGTGGTCATAATAATTTGACAGTCCAATTTACAAATAAAAACACGTACAGCTCTCCCAGTAATGCACACAGGTTTGCAGCAACTGCTCTGTAGAAACTCAATAGGGTCGGTTTAACAATAGGGCAAATGGTGCTTTTGCACCTGTCACCCTGGCAGCTGCCCTACATACAACTTATTTGGGGCCCTCAGAAGGCCTGGGCCCTCAGTCTCGAGTGTTCAGAGGCAATTATCATCAATCCCTGGGTTTGTACAGTCTTATCAACTGCTTGTGTGTCCTTGGGATGGGCAAACAGTTAAAACACTAATGGGCATAAGGCCTTAGGCCTACCAGGTGAAGGTCATTCGTCCAAACGCAGGTGGCATCATGACATCATCAGTGTTTATTTTATTGTGTTTTTTAGTAGAGGAGTCTGATAGACATCTCTCTATTACTAGCACTGTTGCTTTTTGTCACCCCAAGGCTGATACCAAGCCCCAGTGCTAGTAATACATAGATATCTGTCAAGTACCATTATTACTAACACTTGAATAAAATGGTAAAGGAAACACATGGACAAAACACCAAAAACACTTTATTTAAGAAAAAAACTCTCCATGACACCAGCCCTCATAGTCCAACAGGGAAATCTGTAGAAAATACAGAAACACTACAAAAAGCGTTACAGTACTAAATTACATCACTTGTATCCCCTGAAGATCATGCCTGTGGCTAATCTTCTGGGGTGCAGGGGAGAGAGTTCAGACCACTCAATATGATTCTGAGGGGCACAGGCCATAACCGAAGCACAATCTCCAGGTGATTATTCCTCTGTTCTTCCTAACCTCCTTGGAGACTGTGCTTCTAAGCTATATCCTGTACCCACTCTTCCACCCATGAAAACGTTGAACAGAGGTGGGGACAGTGAGGGATGTACTGGAAAAGTGAGGGTACTGAGACATTTGTGTGCAAATTCTGCTGGCCTGAGTTGTGGCTCGGAGTCATTATGGGGGTCTGGACCAGCTGTAGAAGAAAAGGAAAGTGAACGACTTACTGTATCAGAGAAGACGTCACTTGTGAGTCACTGGATGTCGTAATTACTTATATGTCTGCAGAACCTGTCTATACTGATAATTAACACTTTATGGCAGTAATTTACAGTCTGCAGAGCCTGTGTACACTAGTATCTACCACTATATGATCACCGTATAGCATTAGTATACAGCCTACAGAGCCTGTGTACAACTGGTATCTACTACTATATGGTCACTGTATGGCAGTAATAGGGGTACTATTCAATCACTATGTGGTGGTAATTTGTGGTCATGTTCTGGCAGTACAATCGGGACCTGAAGTGGAAGCGTTATTGATAATGTTGGTATAGTGGAATTTGTTTGGTACAAGTATGATGGTGATATGAATAGTGAGGTGTTTGCTCCGTGTGTTATCTAGTAACTGTTTGACTATTATTTAAAAGGTACTGGTAAATGTTTGTGGCCGGAAAAGGGGCTGGCCAAGGTGCAGCTTCAAACAAAAGTTTGCTATGGGGCCCAGGCGTCTCTAATTACACCCCTGACCTAACTTTATCTGTGTCCAGCATCAAAATGGCCCACTGAAGGACCAGAGGATCCTCTGGTGGGCCCTGCGGCAGATACCTGTGCTGAGTGCCACTTATTGGTGTAGGGTAAAAGATGTGGCACCCGTCAGCCATCACAGTCTTCCTTGTGATTATGTGGGGTGTGTTCAGTGTGTAAGGGATATATGTGATGTATGTGGGAGGTGTCTGTTGTATGAATGATGTATGTGGATGTATACAGTGTTTGAGTGATGTATTGGGATATATACAGTGTATGAGGGAAATATTGGGGGTGTGTCTGGTGTGTGAGTGATGTATAGGTATGTATATGGTGTGTGAGTAATGTATGTAGGATGTGTGTGGGGATTGAGGCCTGTATTTTAGGAGTCTTCTCTTGACTGAGAGGTATACTGAGAGTGGGTTAGGGATTTCCGCTAATGGGTCTGTTTTGAAAAAGATCCGCACTAAGGGGTCCAGTCTGAGAAGAAGGGAGGCATTAGGGAACAATCTGTGTGAAAAAGAGAAGAGCATGCTGTGTTTGAGAAAAGTAGAGGCATGGGAGGAGCAGCCTGAGAAAGAAGGGGGACTTTATTGAGAAATTGAGAGAAATGAGAACTGTGGATGCTAGTTAGTGGTTTGAGGGTGTACAGGAGTTACATGGGGAACTGTGGATGCTTGTAAGTGGTTTGGAGGTGTACAGGAGGTCATGGGGAATTGTTCATGGGAGGTATCTTGGGAACTATGGATGCTTGTAAGTGGTTTCAAAGAATGAGCATGTTTAACGCTTTTTGACTGCATGTCAGTTTTCAAAACCAAAAATATGCATCTTATGAACTACAACAGATATTTTCTATTATGGTCAATGCTTTCTTTCAGTTTTTAGTGAATCCACATGGAATCTTTGGTGTGTGAACAGAGCCTAGGAGTCAGGGGCGTAACTACCGGGGTAGCAGGGGTAGCAGTTGCTACGGGGCCCCTGCGCTTCGGGGGGCCCGGGGGCAGCTGCTACCACGTCCGCTACCCCGGTAATGCCGCTCCTGGGCCCGCCGGCAGTGAACTTAACAGTTCACTGCGGCGGGCGGGGAGCTGCGGGGCCCGGCGCATACTCCCTCTGAACGCACGGGCCCCCCGGCCCGAGCGTTCAGAGGCAGCGCTGCTGGGAGTAACAAGAGGAGCCCGATCGCCCGCTCTGTTTTCTTCCCCCCCCCCCCT
>JAODAL010050833.1:22500-27110 GCA_025379985.1 Phyllomedusa bahiana | reverse complement strand
ATTATAATACTATTATCAAATAGCATGTTATGTTGATGCAATATTTTAAATCTGGGTCCAGATCTGGTTCTTGCCAACATGTGCTAATAGATGTACTGGCTTCCTATAAAATAGTTTTTTGTGTGTCTGAGCTAGATAAAATCAGATTTGAAGCCCAAATGAAGAAAGAGGTTTAAGTAAATTCTTACAATATATATATTGATACCCTATAGGCAACATAAAAACCAATAAACTTGTTTGAAATAAGTCATCTTATTGTGGAATAAAGCATGAAGGCTTATCTATCTACCAACCAATGGGGTAGAGAAAGTATGCTTCTATATGTAGACCCTCCCACTGTCTTTAAATGTTACTAGTTCTACTTTTTAAGGCCATTAATATGGGTAAGGACTGACATGAGACATCCCCACAAATCAGCTAATTCAAAAGGATGTGCTACTCTACAGATGTAGCCCTTCACTGTTTAACAGGCATAGCCCATTCATTTTTAAGTAGCTGTACCTAATACTGCAACATATCCAACTGATTAGGACTAAGTTTAAAGCCAATGGGGCTTTAGAAGATAATTTACTGAACACAATTACATCCATAGTTTGGGTAAAAAATATGATATACTTAATCTAAATTGAAAAAAAATTCTCACCACATTGATTACCTTTAAACATATAGACAAAGTTAAATAAAGACTATTACCAAACACATTGCTGTTCTGATTCTGCTTCATTTCAAAGCTAGTTCTTATCTTCTACTTGTTTACAGAAGCCTCCTAAGGCTAGCGACCATCTTTCTCTGCTCTAGCAGTGGGTGGAATAGTGACGCTACTTGCTAGGAAAGTGATGCTGAACAGTAACAGTTAACATAGCCTTGCTATGTCTTATCAGGATCTTGTTTATCTTTGTTACTGACAAATGTTAATCCTTTAGAGTTGTGCAGCCTTTTGCCCTGCTTTTAAAACCTCTCCATTGTGAATTCCCTTTTAACAGTCTCAGCTACGAAGAGTAGCTGATATGCTAATTACTACTGTAGAGCCACCCACAGTCTGAACAGAAAGTGAGAGCCTAAAGCTGGTTGTAGAGAGCAGGCTCTGTGAAACAGCCAGATGGGAAAACCCCTTAAAAAGCATTACCACATTATCATTCTATAAAGAAAATAAACAAGTACATAATTATATTAGTATAACATAACTTGATTTGAAAGGTAGCATTCAAAATCATCTGTATTTTTGTTTTCTAGCAGATTACATTGTTAACACAGTAAACTCCAGAGCAACAGTCCATTCACACCAATAAGGACACACTTGGTTAAAACAAAGTATATGAAATGTAAAAGATGCAAATTTAAGTTTCAATCTAACATGACATTTTCCAAAATAGTAAGTGATACAGTTTTGTTATATTTCATTTAACCAACACTTCAAATTTAATGGTGAAATAGGAAAATATATGTAGATTGGCATAGGTATGTAATGCAGGTCTGGTGTGAACATTTTTGATTCATGGTTAAATCAGGGCCCCTGTAAGGGCCAATACTGTGGGATTGGAAATTTGTCCAAGATGTTGAGGAATTTCCTCCAAAATGCTGCTTTTGAGGACAAACACCTTTAGAGAAATAATATTTTACTGATAGTTCTAAAAACAGTGTTAGGCTTTGTTCACATCTGCGTCTAAGATTTAGAATCTCTGTCACAAGCTGCAACTTTTTTTTCCATCTATACAATGGACACCATAGTGAAAACCCAACAGACCCATTGCAATTAATAGGGTCCATTGTGCGCCATTGGTATCCATTTTCAAATGTCTGTTTTCACCTCTGTGCTGGTGGTTCTGTATGGAACCTCCAGCACTGATGGGAACCAAGCATTAATAATAAATGTTATGAATTTATTGTAGAAACATTGGGCAACACCTATGTAACTTGATGCCTACACACCAGTTCTAAATAGATAAAGAGGAGTGTATAATATGGTAGTATGAATGAAAGTGTTATGCACCAAATTTTTTTGGTACATAACACTCAACATTGGCGCATAAAGTGGCCGTACACCCTAATGTAAGCTCTTGCGAGCAGGGCCCTCACACCTTGTGTCTCATCTGTAAGTACTTTTAATGTGTAATGTCTGTACGTTTACCCTCCAAATTGTAAAGTGCTGTGGAATATGTTGGCGCTATATAAATAAAGATTATTATTATTATTATTTGTGGCAAACTTTGTATGGCAGTTTTGCACCAAATTTTGGCACATTCTAGGCCACTTAAAATGTGTGTGCAAGGTGCACATTGCACCAAGTTTGGTCATATGTCTATTCATACATCTAGATATTAATATTATATTATTTATTTCAAAGCACCCTGGAATTAATGGCACTTTAAAATAATTAATAATATGCTAGCATTTTCTTGTCTTTTTTAAAACAAATCACAGGAAATGATTCAGTTATGTAACTACTCTCTTCAACCCTTTTTTTTTTTTTACTTTTTCACAGCCATCCTTACTTTTTACTTCTCTCATTGTTAATAGTATATAGGATACTTAATTACAGATATCACAAGGCATTATGGGAAAGGGGCTGAGAAGCCTAAAGCGCCCTCTGTTGGATGTAAAAAAATCCTCAATTTGCTTTTGACCCACCGAGTCTTGAGAAAGCAAAAAGGATTTTAGCCAAGCCAGTATCTCTCATAAGCAGACAACACTGTTTCTGGATTTTTGTCCCTCATCAGTGCAGAGCAGAGCGATACTGGCAATACATAACTCTACAAGCCGTTCGTTCGGTGTTCTCTTCAAAGAGAGATCTTCCCCTTTCTGAGCCACTTAGCCCTTTTCCCATAATGCCTTGTGATATGCAGATGCTTAGTAGAGGGCGAAAAGGCAATACATAACTCTACAAGCAGTCCATTCGCTAATTACAGATAGTCATTTTGGCTACTTAAAATATAGCATCACCTTGTATATCATGAGATGTTAAAGGGTGCTTTCACATGTTACGTTTTTGGTGCGTTGTTTTTTTTATGGATTTTTTATGCCAAAATGCACAGCATTAATTACTGTGTATTTCTGCAAAAAAATGCATAAAATAAGCAGCAAACACGGACCAATACGGAACGTTTTTTGGTGTGTTTTGTGATACTTTTTTTTGCAGAAATACACAGGAATTAATGCTGTGCAAAAAAATGCACCAAAAATGCTTCATGTGAAAGAACTCTTAGGGCCACACGTATGAAAACTGTCTAGGTCTAAAACTCTTTGTTGCCTATAGCAACCAGAGTGCCCATTTAATTTTTACAGAGCACTATATGAAATGAAAGGAGGACTCTGATCGGTTGCTATGGACAAGAAAGTGAATTGTAGACCTAGACAGTTTTCATACATGTGGCCCTTAGTATGTTATTCTCTATTTTTTTTCAGATTGTATCCAATAGTTTGTTGAGAATGCAACAGAAAATGTTTTGTGCTTTTTATATAAATTTTACAAAGATTTAATTTCTATAATGAAAATCTTTAGGACAGTTCTTTAATTATGTTAATAATCAGAGTTAATTTGGCCTCTATTTAAGAAAAATATTGTATTTCTGTAGATATATTAGTTAGTGCCTTACCCATAGTTCACAACTCTTACAAGTTGTATTATACATTTTATACACAGTTCTAGTCATTGTTTTTTGTCCGTGTTAAATATGCTTTTTAGCTGCATGCTTGGATCCATCTGTCGGTCCCACACAGCTAACAAATAGCAATGTGATTTACATTGCTTTTAATATGAGACACGCTTTGGCGTTCACAAGAGTGATCGCCGATGTGTCTCATTGCGTCTTTTGGATCCGTCTTTCAGATCCGTTCCAAGAATTGACATGTCAATTCTTGGTCCGAAAGACACAGCAGGAGCCCTATTTAAAATGATAGGGTGCAATCCTGCTGCATCCAACACGCACCCAAACACGCAATTGCGTGCTTGGGTCCGTATTGAATCTGTTGTCCATGTGATTGCTGCAGCATTTTTGGATCCGATTTCTGGATCCAAAAATGCAGTGTGAACATACCCCTACTGTTCCAGTTCGCCTGCTCAGAGGCACACCCAAAAGAAAGCACCACTTTTATTACAAAACATCTCTGTGGGCAAGTGGATGTCATGTTATTGAGAAATAAGACAATCTAAAAGTGGAAAAGGGTGGAGGTGTTCTATGTATACTATAACAAAATTATTTTATATCCAAAGGAAGAGTTTGTAATTACTGTTGACAGCACAAAAAGTTATATTAAAATACTATTTTGAAGACTCTCCTTTATCCCAGTATATTTTACTATAGACTGTTCAGTTAGCAAAGCTCTGTCTAATATTCTGCTACCATCACTCCAAAGTAACTAAGGGTTACATTTTTCCACATAAGCTGACCACCTGCCCTAGCAGTTACTACATGAGAATATTATCAACATTACACTTGATACATCAGTGCCTATAAGGATAATATCAGTTATATATACACATACACACACATATTTATATACACATACATATGCAATTTGGATTAGTAAACACTTGTGTTGTATCTGTTGTAGTTTATATACACATGCAAAAAAAACAAAAAACAAGGTTTCTTAAATGTTGGGGAATCCCA
>JAODAL010050833.1:0-17500 GCA_025379985.1 Phyllomedusa bahiana | reverse complement strand
TTGTTTGTACTGTGCAGCATCACTGTATGAGTCGTTCAGTGACACACCACATGGATGCTATAAAAGATGGGGACTCCATGTACACCAAATTATTAAGTAAAACACAACACTACACTAATGACAACTTAACAGTATTTAAAAACATACATAGATATTATGAGCGGTTTCAGCTGTGGGATTGCAGCAAAGTTAACCTTTGACAGAGACACAGACAGGTTTCCAGGGTCCAAACATGGTTGCTTCCATACTTTATTGGCACACTTGAATTATAGGTGGCAACAAATGCAAACATAGACAACAAGTGAAAATAAACTGCTCGTTTGAACACTGACTAATACAGTGGTAGTTTCCCTAATGATCACTTTAATATCAGCACCCCATCTGGGATAGTCAGTTGACTGGTTTACTTTAAATAGGCCAGCTAAACTCTGTCCTGGAACATGGGAGGAGTCACCCATCACTTTGTTTACCAAAAGCTGATCATGGATGGCTGTTACTGGGTGTAATCAGTCATGCTAACTATTAAACATGTGTCAACTACGTACTGCAGCTGAAACACCTAAACCAATTCCCTGAAGGGAGGGGACAATACTGTGTTTCAGTACATGTTGGCATTCATGGTTCCCTCAATGAACTGTATCTCCCCACAGCTGGCAGCACTCATGCAGCTTTAAACCATGACACTCCCACCACCATGCCTGACTGTAGGCAAGACACACTTGTCTTTTTACTCTTAACCTGGTTGCCAACACACACACTTGACACCATCTGGACCAAATAAGTTTATCTTGTTCTCATCAGACCACCAGACATGATCCCAATAATCCATCTCCTTAGTCTGCTTGTCTTCAGAAAACTGTTTGGAGTCTTTCTTGTGCATCATCTTTAGCAGAGGCTTCCTTCTGGGAGGACAGCCATGTAGACCAATTTGATACAGAGTGTGGTCTGAGTACTGACAGGGTAACCCTCCCGCACCCCCCACCCGCTTTAACCTCTACAGCAATGCTAGCAGCTCTAACATGTATATTTTGAAAAGACAATCTCTGAATATGATGCTGAGCATGTGCACTCAACTTCTTTGGTCGACTATGGAAAGGTCTGTTCTGTGTGGAACCTGTCTTCTAAAACCGCTGTATAGTCTTGACCACTTTGCTGCAGCTCATTTTAAGGGTGTTAGCAATCTTCTCATACATATCACTGAAGCCAAAAGGAAATGATTTAAAAGGGCGCTCGGTCCCTGCGGCCGCCCCCCTTGCGTTTCCCGGGCCCCCGGGCGGGGGGTTTCCGGGGCGGGCCCGCGGGCCGGGGTCCTTCTGCTTTCGGGGGCAAAAACCCCCATACCCACCATTCCCCCCGCTCCTTTCCCGGGCTTTTAAAAAAGCCCCCCTGCGCGTGCCCGTTGCTTAAGGGCCGCGCGACGGCGGGAACTGGATTTAAAGGTCCAGCGCCCTTTAAATTGGTTATTGAGGGCCCGCTGGTCCTTATAAGGAACACGCCCCCAGCACCCCCTTCCATTTTTGCGGGTGTGAAATACCTAGCTCTAGAAGTATTCCCGTTTTTCCCTATTCCCCGGGTACCAGTCCCCCTGTTTCCCTTTTTTTGCCCTTTCCCGTTTCCCGCCTGCCCAACCTCTCCGGGTCCGACCACAAACCCCCCGTGCCCCCCCGACCTTCTACCTGCCCCCCGACTACGCCCTCTCATTAGTTTTTGCCCCAAACCTTTTAAACCCCGGCCGAAAATCGAAACCCTTTTTAAACGTCGGGGGAACGACCTGGTGGCCTCCGCTGCAGCAAGCCCATCCCGCTTTGCAGCGGGCTCTGGGGGGGGGGGGAAAACCGGGGGCTATTTAGACCCGTTCCCTGGCGTGGTTAAGCACCCATCGTTGCTTTGGCCCAGCGGATCCACTCCAGCTTACAGTACAAACGGGCCCAAAGGATTCCCCAGGAAACCTCTCCCTGATCCCCGGGGACATCCCCGAAAACAGTCCGCCCAGCCAACCCGTAATCAAACCACTAGGGGGCCATGATGCAGAACCTTGGACCCGCCCTGCCTCCCCCGGGCTGCCCCCGCCGCCGCCCCCCTCTCCTTTTTTTCCGGCTTCCATTGCTCAAACCCCTGCCCCGGCCCTTGGGGCCCCACTCTGCATCGCCGCCCCCTCACGCTCCCGATGGGGGCCCCAAGAAATGCCGGGGGTTTCATCAGCCAGTGCTCCATCCCCCCTTCGAGATGAGGGGCACCAATTCCCTACAGAGCAGCCAAGGGGGCCCTTTAAATAAAAAACCTCTTGTCCTGGAGAACCCTTTGGGTTTGGGGCTACCCACTAGGGGACCCAAAGGGGACCCCTTCGAGGCGGCCCTCCAAACCTTCCCCCGGGGGTTTTCCGCACAGTCTTCGAGGAAACCCCGGGGCCGTATTTGTTCGGCGCCCACACTGTTTTCCGGCTTCGTCAGGGGCGACACCCCAAGTCGGCAGTATTGGGGGTGAAATTTTTCGCACTCTCGCTTCGGACGGGACGGAAAAACCCGGGGGGCCCTTTTGGGGGGTGGAAAATTTGGGGGCAAGGCCTCTGGGGGCCGAACCCAAGTACGACCCTCGCCGATCGGGATCTACCAGCAGCTTTGGAAAAACCTAACCCCATTTAGCCCCCCGAGGGATATTGGGTTTCCCCAAAGGGCCCAACAAGAGCTTCGCCTTTAAAAACCCCGGGAAAAAACCCGTCCCCCCCAAACCCGGGTTTCCCCCGTTTGGGCCCCCCCACTTTCCAGCCCCACCCTTCCTCCCCCCGATGGTCTCTAAAGGGAGGAACCTATGCATTTTCAAAGAGAGCCCACCTTTCCCAGGAAAACCCGTTCTCATCGTCTTCTGAACCCAACCCTTTTGCTTCCTTTTTTTGGCGGTTCGGGCCCTTTTTTCCAAATTGGGGGACCCCCCTTTGCCCCGGGAAATTTCTGCCCTAGGGCTCTTGGGAAGGGCCCCCAGGTTTCAAAGGGGGCCTCCCCCCTTTCGACCTTTCCCCCGTAGGTATTGGCGTTTCACCGGACCCCCCTTTTCGGGCCCACCGCCTTTATTGATTCTGGATGGGCGGGAAATTTTTCATAAGCCCAAATTTTGTGACCAGTTTTTCTCCCTGTGTTTCCCCTTGCAAAAAACCCCCATGTTCGTCTCCCGTCAGTGGCGAATCCCTTAAGGACGCAACCGCTTCCGTAATCCCCCCTCGCTTGCAGATTGGACCCTTCCCCAAGGAAACTTTTAAAACTGTCTTCCCTGCCTAGGATCCTCCCGGAAACCCTTTCGGGCCCCCCCCGGGGGCTGCAGGACCATACCCCCCCTTTGGGTTTGGGAAAGCAAAAGGTAAAGGGCTTTGCGTTGGGTTCCCATGCCACCACGTTCCTTCAAAACCGCAGCTCGTCCCCCCGGTCCCTCCCTAAAAAGTCTCCCCAAAGCCTCCCCAGGTCTACCTCGCCATACGGGGATTTTTGCTGATGGTATTTTCGAAAGACAGGCCGAAACCTTCCTACACCCCGGGCCCTTTTAACTTTTCCCCTTTGACCTAAAACCGGGCTTCTCCCCCCAGGGGCCCCGGGTTTACCCCCCCACCGCCCGGGAAAGCCCAAAGGGCGATGTCGATTACATAAAGGAGAACCTCCGCAAAAGGCTTAAATTCGTAAGCCTCGTTTTTCGGCGGGAAGCCGGCTTCTTTTTTCGTGGAAAAAAAGACGGGTCCCTCTGGCCCCTTTCATCACTATCGGGGTTTAAAATAAAATTACTAAAAATTCCCCCCTTTCCCGGGATCTCCAAACCTTAAACCCCTGCGGGGCGCAAAAATTTTTTTCCCCAACTGGATCTACCCCGGTGCTTATAATTTAATTCGAAATTCCCGAGAAGGCTTGAATGGAAAAGGGTTGGTTTTAAAAACGGGGATGGCCATTTGGGGTACCCTGGTTTTGCCAAAACGGCCCCTCTCCCAACCCTCCCCTGCGGTTTTTTCAGAACTTTGTCAACAATTTTCCGGGACCAACCTAACAGCTGTTTTAAATGTCTATTTGGGCCCCGAAAATTCTAATCTTTCCCGGTCCTAACTCACCCGCCCCCCAAACGTCCGCCAGGACCTCAGGGCACTTTCCGCACCCATCAACTTTTTCCCAAAAACCAAGAAGTGCCTCTTTGAACGCCCCACTTACCCTTTTTAGGGTACTTTGGCCCTCTGAAAGGGCCCCCCAAAAGGGGATCCTTCAAAACCCCGCAAGTGTTTGAGGGCCCAAAAACCGGGGGGCCTTTTGGGGGCCCTTTTCAACGATTCCGGGGGTTTGCCAACTAAAAAAGGGACAAAAATTCCATACTTCTCTACCTTTTTGGCCCCCCTTTGGTGGTGCTAACTAAAAGAACGGCAATCCCAAATCCTGGCCCCCCCCAAGCTCAAGAAGCCTTCAACATTCTCAAATCGGCTTTCCCAAGTTTTGCTGGGGGCCCTTGCCCCAGGGCCCGACCCGAACCGCCCATTATTTGGAAGGGATGCTTCCTCGGGGGTTCCCGGTTCCGCCTCCGGGCAAGACCCCCCGGGGGGAAAACTGCAAAATTGAGGATTTTTCCCCAAAATTTTAATTTCCCCTTTCCGAAAAAAATTTTAATCCCCATGGGGGATCGCGATTTCCGGCCAAAAATTTCCCTTTTGGGAAAGAGTGGCTCCCCTTTTTTTGGGGGGGTTTCCGTCACCCTTTTTGGACATTTTCACCCGACCATAAAAACCACCATATCGCATTTGGCCAACGCCGGGAATCCCCGGCAGGCCAATGGTCGCTCTTTTTTTGCCCTTTTAAACTTTCGGGTTTAACCCCTTCGGCCACCCCGGGAAAAAACGTCAAAGCCTGGGCCCATTTTGGGGTGCCTCGAAAACTTTGGGTTTTGGGGTCCCTCCACAGCAAAATATTTCCCCCAACCCGGTTTCGTTGCGGCTCCCCCCCGTGGACCCTTCAACATTTGCCCCCCTTTAAACCGTAATGTTCCGCCCTGCTTTTGGGGGCCCCCAGAATCCTGAATGGGGACATTTTTTCCCAACGGGCGGGGCATCCAGGACCATAATTTCTTTTCCCAAGCGGTTTTCCCGTTATTATTTGGTGGCCCACCTTGCCAAAAAAGCCCAGGACTTTTGTGCTGGCGGCCCCTTTCCTTTCCCCAAAAAAGGTGCCCGTCTCAAACCCCCCGGGCCTCCGCTGCCCCCTCCCGGTCCCGAAAAAAACCCGGGCCCCCAATGTCCCCAAGGACTTTGTCACGGGGACCCCCTTTCCCCCTCATCTGGAAACACGGTAAATTTTTGGTGGTGACCGATCTTTTTCTCCAAAAAGGGCTCCCCTTTTTTCCACTGCCGGGGTTTTACCCCCCTGCCCCCCAGCTGGCCCAACTTTTTTTCCTAAACTTTTTTTCCTTTCCCGGGTTCCCCCTTTGGGCATATTTTTCTCTGACAGGGGAGTCCATTTTTGCAAAATTTTGGGGGGGCCTCTGTGCTGCAGTTGCAGTTTCCCAGTTTGGATTTTTAAATCGCTACCACCCTAAAACAAGGGGCAGGTAGAGCGGGTTAACCAGTGTTGGGGCACCTATTTTGGGGCACTTTGTCCCCCTTTTCCGTCAGGAAAAAAGGGCCATTTCTCCCCGGGGCAAGTTTTCTTATAACCTTTGACTCGAATCCGCGGGGCCCCCCCTTTTTTGGCCCTTTTGGTAACACCTCCCCCCACCCTCCCTCTAGCTACCTCTCTCTTGTCCCGCCGTGGATCCCCCAAGTAAAGGACATAAAAGGCTCATTTTGGGCAACTCCCCACACGGGCCCGCAAAATAGCCTGCCCGCACCAAGCGTCAGGCTGACGGGTTATGGGTAGGCCCCAGGAGAAAGGGGTTTTGGGGTTTATCCGCGAAGTACATCCCCTTTTAAGGGCCCAGCAAAACCCAAGTTACTTGGGACCTTTTTGGAATTTTCGCGCCCTGAACCCATCCCTAAAAGCCCCTTTTGCCCCCGACTCTACGAAATCCCGAACGTTTTTAAAACGTGCCCCCCTCAAGCCGTGGTGCAAAAACCCTTCACCCTAGATCTTTTCCCCTTTCTCCTTTTAAAAAATCCCAGAAAAACCATCTTTTGAGGTCAAGGAGGTGCTGGCGGAGAAGACGGTGAGGGGGAAGCGGTTCTTCCTTATTGACTGGAAGGGCTTCGGTCCGGAGGAGCGCTCATGGGAACCTGAAGCCAACCTGTCCCCTGATCTCCTCTCTAAATTCTAAAGGAAGAGGGGGAGAGCTAAGGGGGGGGGGGGGTACTGTCACGGCGCTCGGCGCCGCGGCCGTCCCCCTGCGCTTACGGGGTCCGGCGCGGGTCCTTCTGCTTCAGGGCTGGAAACCCCGTACTCACCAGTCCCCGCTCCTGTCTCCGGCTCTGACAGCCGCCGCGTGCGTGCCCGTTGCTTAAGGCGCACGCGCGACGGCTGGACTGGATTTAAAGGGCCAGCGCGCCGTTAATTGGTTATTGAAGCGCGCTGGCCCTATTTTAAGGTACACGCCCCCAGCACTCCTTGCAAGTTTGCTGGTTCGCTTACCTAGTGTCTAGAGAGTATTGCTGTTCTGCCCTGATTACCCGTGTACCAGTCCGCCTGCTTCCGTTTCCTGATATTGCCTGTTTGCCAACTGCCCTGAACGTCTGCCTGTCTCTGACCACGAACCTCTGCCACCTACCCTGACCTTCTGCCTGTCCCCAACTACGTCTCTGGATTACGTCTTTGCACCACGCTGTACCCCGGCCGCCATCGCAAGCCAGTCACGTCAGGGGTAACGACCTGGTAGCCTCACGCCGCAGCAAGTCCATCCCGCTTTGCGGTGGGCTCTGGTGAAAACCGGGGGCTACTTAGACTCCGTTCCCTGGCGTGGCTTAGCTATCATCGCTTGCATTGGCCCAGCGGATCCACTCCTGCGTTACAATGATTAACCACAATATTTTCATCAAGTCACAGAAAAAGGAAAAATGGGGAAAAAAAAAATTTTTAAAATAAATACACTTAAAATAAAAAAATTTTCCAAACCCTTTTAAGCCAAAAAATAGTGAAAAAATAGAGCCCAAAATTACCAACCCTTGGCCTAAAGAAAAAAAAAGCACAGACAAAAATCATGCCAAATAAAGTTTAAAATCATTCGAAATATAAATAAACATTTCTGGGGAGTAATAATGTAAATTAAAAAAGGGTTTATTACTCAGGGTACCATCCCTTTTTTTGTTTCCCTTTCCAAAAAAACATCCTTTTTTTTTCCCTCTTTCCAAAAAAGAAAGAAAAGGTTTAAGAAAAAGGAAAAAAGGGGGGGGCTACCCAAATAAAACAAGCTAAAAGAAAATGATGCATCAAAAAAGCACAATAATATAATCTTATTGGGCCTTGCCTATACAGTGGGGGTACCGCCCAGAAAAGAAAAACCCCCACCCAAAATCTTAAAAGGAATTTAACCCCCAATTTTTAACCAAAAAGGGAATTAAATTTAAAAAAAACATAAAAGGGGCCTTTAAAAAGGTTCAATACCTTTGTTCTCCTTTGTGTTGGCAAAAAAAGGAAGCCGACAGGGGCCAGCACTCAAAAAGAGGCCCCCCCAAATCCGCGGAAGACCGGGGGAACGCTTTGCCTCCAAAACTAAAGGGCCCCAACAATCTTCTTATGGGCCTACCCAAACTTTAATTTAAAAGCAAAAAATTTTTTTTTTTTTTTTTTCCATTTTCCCCAGAAAAATTTTTAGCCATGAAGTGCCATTTTGAACTTCCACGATTTAGTGGGGAATGTGATAGGAAAACACCAAATTTAAAAAACCCTGCTCCCCATAAAAAACTAATTTTTAAACACTAATGATTCACTTTAAACCCCGGGAGAGGGGAAAATGGAAAATTGGCACAATTTGAAACAATTTAACCTTTTTTTCCCCAGGGTGTCAAGCATTCTAGACATTGATGGCCGTGTGTTGAGAATTTTTTGAGGACACACCAAAATTTAACTGTTACAAAAAGGCGGAAAATTTTGACTACTTAACATTGAATCAAATTTTTCATATTTTTAAATTTGGGGAAGGAAAAAAATACCCCCAACACCCCTTATGGAAAAAACAATCTTTTTACACCAAAAAAAAAAAAACAATAACAGTAAAACCCAATAAAAACCAAAAAAAAAAAATAAAATATAAAACAAACCCCCCAACAAAAAAAGGCTACAACCCCCCACCATCTATGAAAAATAACGAAAAAATACATTTGGGCAAAAAAGTACAACCTATAAGAACAAAATCCCAAATTTTAAAACATACTTAGCCAACCAGCCACCCACGTGTGGAGAGGAGCCAAACCCTGATGCACGTTTCGCTCAAACGCTTCCTCAAGGGGGAATAACACAGATGGGAACACGTATACATATATATAGAAACTTTGGTCCAATCACATCACAGAAAGGATGACAGGCATATAAATGAACAAATGAGTATAGATCACATGACCTTATGCTAATACCTCATGACATCATACAAATTAACATATCACATGCCACTATACAAATCACATGACACAACACAAATTAACATATCACATGACATAACATACTATAAAGATACAATGATATAAAGGAGATCGTACACCACAAAACATATACCCAAAAAATGAATAAATAAATAAATCGGAATTGGAAGTATATATGGAGATATCACATGTATAGAGATGCGGGAGAGTCGCGTATATCGTAACCAGAAGTCATACAGGCGCCATCTTAGAATAACCACATGCTGAACATCCCAACCGGAGGCCGGAAACCCAACCTAGACACACTTTCCCTAAATAACACTGCAGCGGGATACCACGGGACAAAGCCACCAGCTTTAAACATACAAAAAAAACAAAAACAAAACAAAAAAAAGCCTAATGTGCAAGGAAGTACCGTGAGTGAGGTGAAGGTGTTGTTGGTATTTGTTTGTTATTTACCTTATGGTTTCAATATTGGTTGCCCGGTTTTTTGTAGGCTTACTTTAATGTGAAGGGTGTACTAACTTTGAGATATATATATATAAAACTATATATATATATATATATATATATATATATATATATATATATATATAATATATAAATATATATATATATACTAAATATATATTATATATATATAAAAATATATATATATAATATATATATTATATATATATATATACACACACACACACACACATGCACAGTGGGGAAAATAAGTGTTTTATACATTGGCAATTTTGCAAGTTTTCTCGTCTATAAAGAATGAAGAGGTCTGTAATTTTTATTGGAGGCACACTTTAACTGTAAGAGACATAATCTAATAAAAACCCCGAAAATCACATTGTATGATTTTCAAATAATTATTTTGTATGTTATTGCATGAAGTATTTGATTACCTACCAGCAAGCAAAAATTCTCACAGACCTGTTAGTTTTTTGTTAAGAAGCCCACCTACTCGGCACACATTACCTGTATTAATTGCACCTGTTTGAACTCATTGCCAGTATAAAAGACACCTATTCACACAATCACATTCCAACTTCTCCACCATGGCAAAGACCAAAGAGATGTCTAAAGACACCAGGGACAAAATTGTAGACCTGCACAAGGCTGGGATGGGCTGCAGGACAATAGGCAAGCAGCTTGGTGAGAAGGCAACAAGTGTTGGTGCAATTATTAGAAAATGGAAGAAACACAAGATGACTGTCAATTTTTCTCAGTTTGGAGCTCCAGCTTGACGGGTAAGGATGATTCTGAGAAAGGTCAGGAATCATCCCAGAACTACATGGGAGGAGCTGGTCAAAAAACAACCACAGTCTTAAAGATTACCATTAGTAACACTACACCATTATTGATTAAATCCTGCAGTGTATGCAAGTTCCTCCTGCTCACATAAACACATGTCCAGGCCTGACAAAAGTTTGCCAGTAACCATCTGGATAATCCAGAGGAGACATGGAAGAAGGTCATGTGGTCAGATGAGAGCAAAATAGAACTTTTTGAGATCAACTCCAATCGCTGTGTTTGGAGGATGACGAAGAATACAACCTCAAGAACACGTCCCAACCATGAAGCATGGGAGTGGAAACATCATACTTTGGGGGTGTTTTTCTGCAATGGTAACAGGATCACTGCATCATATTAAAAGGAGGATGGACACGGCTATGTTTCGCAAGATTTTGGCCAACAGCCTCCTTCCCTCAGTAAGAGCACTGAATATGTGTCGTACCTGGGTCTTCCTGCATGACATTGACCCGAAACACATAGCCAGGGCAACTAAAGAGTGGCATCTTAAGAAGCATTTCAAAGTCCTGGAGTGGACTAGCCAGTCTCCAGACCTGAATCTAATCAAAAATCTTTGGAGGGAACTAAAACTCAACGTAGCCCTGTTTTTCTATTGTATCAGAGACTTTTTATGCAGTAAAATGTAAATTAATTATTTTAAAATCATAAATGTGATTTTATGGATTTTTGAGAAAATGTGCAAAATTGCCATTGTATTAAAAACATAGGGCGTCATGTCCCAATACAATTGTGCCATAGTTTTGGTGTATTATGAAGCAAAAAAACTTTTGACGCCATATTCTCGATATAAATGAATCACATGAATTACATAAATTGTAATGTACCAAAACTAGGCGTATTATACACCAGACATGACAGGCGCATTACTAAAAAGGCTCATTACATACACTAGTAATGATAGGTTATGTTTCCTCCGTAATGCAATGCACCATGATAGGCGCAGTATATACACTAGTAATGATACGTTATGTGCCTCCGTAACACAATGTGCCTCGATAGCTGCATTACATAAACTAGCAATGATATGCTATGCACCTCGATTGCGCTATGCGCCTTTTTAGGTGCATGAAGTTTACTATGCACGGTATACCAGACACCAGATTTTTGAAAGGATCGTACTTTCAGCCACACTTTACACTGATTAAATGCACTTAAGAACTGCCTCGGCGATGCAAATTTTTGGACATGTCACCCATAGTGTCCAGCATGAGTGGCATGACATTATCACCCAGGCCTGCCTCACAGGGATATATGGCACCTGGGGAGGATCACCCTTCCTCTCCTCTGCTTGCTATGAATCTGCAGTAGCCCATAAGGAAAGACACCATGTGATAAGCACTGGTCAATCAGGATTAGGCAGAAAGGCAGGTTATGAAAAAAATGACATTTTAGGACAGCTAGTAAGTTCTAGTTGTTCATGTTGATAATGACTGGACTGGGGCTAGAAAATAGAGAGAAAAAAGTTGCCAGATGCCGGCACAGCTGCACTGGGAAAAGATGAGAGAAAAGTGAGACTTCAAGGACAGGATGGGGGAATTGTCCTGGGAAGGGAGAAGAGAGGAGGTCTGTACAGATTTTCAGCCAGGAAACCATATATAGGTACATTTCCAGTGCTTAAAGGGGTTTTATCGTTACAAAGATCATGTCTCAGATTATGGGGACAGTAAAAATAAGCACTTTTGTAATTGGGTTGCATTACCTAAGTCACTTGGTTTAGCAGATATAAGCATCTCTGTAAATCTGTCTTCTATTTCTGCTGTTGCTGGTCAGAACGCCCCCTGGTCGATTCTCGCCCCCTAGATATGCCCCCTGCACTGTGATTGGCTGGCTGACATTTCATTCAGCCTGTTGGGATACGCCCCTAGACAGGAAATGCCCCAGCCACGCCCCCTGCACTGTGATTGGCTGCCTGCACACTCTGTTTACTCCCCTCTGAGCTGTTAAAATCGATAGTGAAACCAAGTCTGCTGGCTCTATGTACATCTCCCAGCTTTAAGGTCAATGTTGTGGGCGATTACTGCCTGTTTAAGGGGCTTTGCCAAGAGGTTGATTAACCTCCTCACAGATCCAGTCCTTAAGCTGCTACTTGGAAAAGAAGGCGTTCTGTTCCTCAGATCGAATGCAAGCCCTGCCTCCTTATGACGTCATCACCTGTAGTGTATAACATAAGGATTCAACACTGCATCTGTATAAGCTGCTTATATAGTGCAGTGCTTAGGTGATTAACCTTGCAAGACAGAGGTTGGGAGTTCAAGCCCCATCAGTATTTTTTTTTTTTCTTTAAAATTTGTACACATATGTAAAGATATGAAAATATATGTGTAGACATCTATAATTTTATTCATATACACACACAAAGCTCCCCTATATAGTGTCCTATCCTTGCAGTCACACCAAGCACTTCCAACATATGTGATACAATGCATATATTCTGGGGGATGAGACATGATATAGGGGAGCTATGTATGTGTATATATATCATTATAGAGATTGACATATATATTTTAGGTCTCTCTACATATGTGTAGAATTTAGGGGGAAAAAAAAATATACCATGTGAGGGACTAGAACTCCAAACCCCTTTGTTGTAAAAGCAATAGTCTACCACTGCTCTACCTCTAGACCACCAGCCCACGTTAGTTACAAGTTGAGCAGGGCCTTCTCTCAAAGCTGATTTGCTTCTCCCCCCATTGTTTTCACTCACATGTCACTGACAGGAAGCAGAGATCTTTACTTGAAGCTGACATTTGTAGTTGAGTAAAGATCTCTGCCTGTTGTCAGTACAATTTGGATGAACCACTAGAAGTAACAGCTGCTGGCTTTCAGTTGTGTGTAAACTAAGACATATGACAGGTGCTTTCTGAAGTTTGGAGCCTCAAGGCTGCAGACATAAGCAGGCAGGAGGCTACAGAGCTGTTATATCCAGACAACCTTCTGCATCCCCTGCTTTAAACATAATGATGATGTCACAGTTCTTCAGTGAGGGGAGACACGTCTCCTGGGAGGAGAGACACGCCTGCTGACAGGAGAGACACGCCCCTGGATTTCAAAATCAATCTGAGAAAATTAGCTGAACAGCACAAGCAGCTCAAACGATAACACCCCTTTAAGCATGACCGCTTGCCCTGAGGCTGAGATTTAGAGAGGAGGAGGCCTTGTGAAACAGAAGTAAAATGCAAAAATAACAATTGTGAGAAGATAAGAATTTGTAAAAACTGTGTAAAGATTGTGAATAAAGCCTGCAAGACCCCGCGCTGAGAGTCTCTGTGCTTATTACCTTGCTGGCACATTTCACTTCCTATTATAAAAGAAAGGGATCCAAAGCAGTGCTAGGGTGTTAGTATTCAAAACATGCTAATGTGCCAAAGTAAACCTACTTCCAATGACTTTAGAAATATGAAAGAATAACTCTGAAAACTTTTACTTTATTATATGCTCCAAAAATCAAATGAAAAGGTTCCAAAAATTACATCAAAATGTTCTACAACCACAAATATAGCTAAAAGTTTTTGTCAATGCTATTCCTATTGTTATAGAGGTATTAAACTGTAAACTAAACGTACATAGCTCGACATACATGTAACATTCACAGTAACTAAATATATGTTACATACTGCACATTGGTGTGTGTTATACTCCAATCCTGCTATTGTGACATACATGTACATCACATTTTAGGAATGGGTTAATATTGTTTGTGTTATACTCACGAAAGTGAGAAGTCAGGTCACAGGCAGAAGACAGAGACAGGCAATGGACAAACAGCGAGGACAAGAGACAAGCCGAGGTCAGATATTAAAATTCACTCACTAGAAATCACAAACCAGTGCTGAAGCACACCAGCAAACTGGCAAGGAAGGAAGGGAAGATGCCCTCAAGAAGGATCAGGCAAAAGGTCATAGGTCTTGGGAAATCTTGGTGGCATGTACTGGCCCTTCAAATCAGTAAGAATCAGCACTATGGTGGACATTGAAACAGGCAGGGGAAGGGGAAGGAAGGGAAAAAAACAAGAACCCAGTGCACCAGACAACGCATTATTACAGCATTAAATGAGCACACCCGTGGCCAGTGGGACAGACTCTTAACTCCTTAACGACCACCCACCGACTTTAGATGTTGGCCGGTGCGGGTTGTTCGTCTGCAGCGACGTCTAGAGACATCGCTGCAGACACTGTAGTACTACACAGCCCTGATCCCAGCGCAGTTCCTTCAAGCACCGGGCAGCAGGGGAAATCTCCGCATCCCGGTGCTTTAACCCTTTGATTGCGGCGATGCGTTACCGAAGCGCAATCAAAGGGTTTCCCCTGCTCTGTCGGGTGATCGGAACACCCGGTGACCCGACAGAGCTCGGGGAACGGCAGTACCTAGAGTGGCCCCAGAGCTGTCTGTGTATGAAGCCAGTGACCAGGGCACACTGTGTGCTGTCATGATCAATGCATGTGTAAGACTGACACAGATTATAATGTATTAGCATATATGAATATGCTAATACATTATAAAGTGCAAAAAAAAATTAAAAAAATGTAAAACAGTTCTCCCTTCATGGGATTTAAAAAAAAAAAGTAAAAAAAATGAATAAAAAATAAAATAAAAATAAATATTTAATAAAAAATGATTGTGCATATATTACACGCACAAAAAAACCTTACACATATTAGGTATCCACACGACCGTAATAACCTGTAGAATTAATCTAACAAGTTACTAAGTGTGAAATGTGAATGCTGTAAAAAAAATTCAAAAAATAAATAAAAATTCAAAAATAAAAAAATTCTGCAATTATTTATAAGTGAATTTAAACTATTCCCCCATAAAGTACAACTTGTCTCGAATAAAATGAGGCCTCATCCAACTGCAGCATTGAAAAAATAAAAAAGTTACAATTGTTGAAATGCAAGGAGGCAAAAACAAAAAAAATGTTCTGGTCATTAACTACATTTCAGGTGTTCGGCTTAAGGGGTTAAAGGGTGACCTATCCCTAGATTGTTTGTGTATGCCTTTTGTGTTTGGTCTTCCAGCCATTACAGAGTACACTGGTATATTATTTTTAGTGTTTGAATGTGCTAATTTGTCTTGATTGCTTAGTACATTTGGAGGTGTGGCTGTCTCCATATTAGTGGTGCACCCCTCCCATCTGCTTTAGGTGCATTTAATCTTTATAGCACAATGATGTTACTCAGAATTAATTGGTGCGTTTGGAGCCAGGGTAGGTGAAA
Source organism: Phyllomedusa bahiana (assembly GCA_025379985.1). Taxonomy (NCBI): domain Eukaryota; kingdom Metazoa; phylum Chordata; class Amphibia; order Anura; family Hylidae; genus Phyllomedusa; species Phyllomedusa bahiana. Next base: position 2,455 of record JAODAL010050833.1, on the reverse strand, counting down.
TTAGATTGGACCAATCTGATAAGGTTACCTGACATGGTAGATGGTTATTCACAATTTGATTAAAATGTACACAAAAAACCTCATGTAAACTTATATGTATCTAGCAAAGATAGCAGTAATGCAATTCCATGAATTTCATTTTCAATTCATCTATTTTTAGGATAGGTTATAGGTCATTTTAGAATTCATTTTTTTCTAAAAGCTATAACTTTTTATTTTTCCATATACAAAGAAATATGAGGGCTTTATGTACTAGGCTGTACTTTTTAATGGTGATATTGACTGTAACATATAATGTACCGGAGAAAGAAAACAAATTTTTGTGGGGTAAATTTTAAAAAAAAAGTTTCTGCGGGTGGTTTTATTTGTTACCCTTTGGTATATATGATGTGTTATCTGTATTCTGCAGATCAATATGATTTTGGTGATGCCAAATATACAGGGCTTTCATTATGTTTTAGTACATAAAAAAAATAAAAAACATCCCTTTCTTAAAAATTTCACTGCAATTTTTCCCTTTACTGTGCCTTTTAAATTTTTTTTTTTTCCCCCTATGGTTTTAAATGATGGGGGAATTTTTTTTTAGGAAATGTATTTTTTTTTGAAAACCACTTGGGATACTTTCAAATTTTTGCTACTTTTTTTTTAAAATTTTTTGGGGGGTGAAAATGACCTTAAAAATTCAATTTAAGGGTTTTGAAATTTTATTTTTTTTTTTTGCGGTGTTCGACATGAGATAAATTTTGTTATATTTTTAAAAGATTAATTTTTTTAGATATGAAAATTTTGAGATGATTGAAAAGTAAAAAAATTTGAAAGGTTTTAAATCAAAAATCGAAACCCCCTTAAAGTCAAAGGGGGGAAAATGTTTGGGTTTTTAAAAATTTTTACCTATACAAGTTAAGGGGAAGCTGTAAATTTCCATTTCCCTAACAGTAAATGGATACGTGGAAAAACTTAGTGAAGAATAAATTTTGCTCTAAGTGAAAGGAAAAAAAAAATTTAAAAAGGGTAAAAAACTTAATTTCCCTTTTAATTGGGTAACGAAAAAGATGAGGACACTTTCAAGCCAAAGGGGGTAGTATAGGAAAGGTTTCAGCAGGTGATTAGATGGCGGACCTTGGTGGCAGCGGGGAACATGGCAAAGGGGGAAAATTGGGGGGTTCCCATTCGACAAAATTTTTCAGCGTTTCCACTGGGGAAATACGGGAACATGGAATGGGGCAGGGGGTTCCGGTTTTACAAGATTAGGGGCAATTTTCCCTTGGTGGCAGCCGGGGGAACTTCCCAAAGAGGGAAAAAGTAGGGTTCCCGGTTCAAAAAAATTAGGCAATGGGGGAAAAGCAAGGTTCCAGTTTTTACAAGAATAGAAATGGGGAACAAAAGGGTTCCCTTTGGAAATTTGGGAAAGGGGGAAAAGCGAAGTTTTTGGGTTTGACAAGATTTTGGCAATTGGGGGAAAAAAAAGAAAGGGACGTTTAACAAATTAGGAAATGGGTTTAAGTTTAGGGTTCCCCAAATTGAAAGATTAACAAGGAAGAACAGGAGGTTCTTGGGTTTAAAAAGACTAGGGAATGGCAAAACATTGAGGTTCTGGTTCGAAAAAGATTTTTGGGGATTCCAAATCCATTGGGTTTGGGAGCCCAAAAACATGCCAATGAGGGGAAAATTTTACAGGTAAGAAGCTGTAAAAAACCCATGCAAAGAGGGAATCTGGATACGTGGAAAACTTAGTGAAGAAAATTTTGGGTCTAAGAGTCACAGAAAAAAATTTAAGGCCCAAAATACTTCATTTCCCTTTTAATGGTAAAAATTTTTAAAAAAAGAGGACAGCTTGCAAGCAGGGGGTTTTAGCAAAAGGGGGATTCAGGACTAGATTAGACAGCAGTACCATTGGGGCGCGGGAACATGGGGGAAAGGGGAACATCGAGGGTTTAGGGTAACAGGACTTTTATACCCTTTGGTGGTGTACAAGTGGGGCATTTAAAAAATAGATATTTGGAAAGGGCTACAAGGGGAATTGGGGTAAGAGGGGTTTGCAGTGCACTTTAAAAGGGCCCTACAGGTGTATATTTCAAAAATAAATTCACCTGTAAAACTTGTAAAATTTGCTGGTTTTGGGAGCAGTAAAAAACAATTTTTTTAGAAAAAGCAGGCCCAGGAACTACCCGACTTTAAAGGGAGGTTTTAGTTTTTTAAAAGGGGTATTTCAACAAAATCTTAAAAGGGTCCCAAACTTGTTTTATTTTTTAAATGTCAAATGTCCACGTTTTACAGGGGAAAAAAATTTGGGTACAAATTTTTTAGTTATCCCCCCCGCCCGCTTTTTGAATTGCGTTGAGAAACGCTGATTGGGCAAATTAAAAAATTCTTGGCGTGCCCGGAAAATGAGGCCCATTATCCAGTTTGGGAACCCAGAAGTCGAATGAAATCCAGATAAGTCCAAAAACAGTTG
>JAODAL010050832.1:0-27110 GCA_025379985.1 Phyllomedusa bahiana | reverse complement strand
ACCCCCCCTTTCGCCCCTAACAAAAACCAGAGGCAACATTATTTTCAGAGAATGGAAAATTTTTTATTTTTGGGAATTTAAGTAAAAAAAAACTATGTGCCACATGATTGCTGAATCTTTCTCATCCTGTGCTTTCTATCTCAGAATATTTACTTCCTTTTTTAAAAATTATCTTGTCAATAATTTTAAAATATCATTCCATACTTATAACTATGAAGTAAATACAATATATACACACTTTTGTACAAGACACTGAGGGGGACATTTTATGAGAACTGTCTAGGGCTAAAACTGTCTTTGTTGCCCATGGCACCCAATCAGAGCGCACCTTTCATTTTTTCTGAGCGCTATATGAAATGAGAGGGGCGCTCTGACTAGTCGCTATGGGCTCTGATTGGTTGCTATGGGCAACAAAGAAAGTCTTAGACCTAGACAGTTTTCATACATGTCCCCCTAAGAAAATAAATTAGCGATAAATAAGCTCAAAGCAAATTAGCAGATATTTTAATAGTCTTTTTGGGGTATTTTAAATTAATAGTGCATTCTGAGGGTAGATCATCTTCATAAGTGATGGATGGGACTCCCAGTACAAAGAAGCAGTTGCACTTTATAGAACAACCTGATAGAGTGATTGCTGTGTCACGAACTGCAATAAAGGGCCACAGCCCTCCAATGATTGGTGGGAATTCTGACCGTGGACTCATTATTGAGCTAGTATATGGATTATCCTAAAGATAGTCCATCAAAAAAATTGTGAAAACTAAGGGGGACATGTACCCTGTTTCCCTGAAAATAAGACAGTGTCTTATATTAATTTTTGCTCCTAAAGACGAGCTAAGACTTATTTTTAGGGGATGTCTTATTTTTCCATGAACAAGAATTCACATTTACAGTTGAACAAAAATCTACATTTATTAATAAACTGTAGTGATTTCATCACAATCATCAGCATAAGCAGCCAAACTGTGAATTGCATAAAAATAATGCACTATGTTTTATTTTCAGGGGGTGTCTTATTTTCGGGGAAACAGGGTATGAAAAATTTCTGGGTCTAAGACTTTTCTTGTTGCCCATAGTAACCAATCAGAGCTCCCCTTTCATTTTTCAGAGCACTATATGAAATGAAAGGGTAGCTGGGATTGGTTGCTATGGGCAACAAAGAAAGTTATAGACCCAGGCAGTTTTCATACATGTGGCCCTAATTTAAAATCCTGTAACTAAGCCTTCTACTGTAAACTTTGGCAAAGGACTAACTTTGAAAGCCGCTTGACTCCAAACCTATTATCGGATTCACGATGTTAAGACGTCTGTGTGCCGATAAGCATTCGAGTTGGGACTCGTGGAAGCGACTAACCGCAAGTTGTGCTATACAAGTTACTTAAGTAACAATGTTGTATTTGTTACCTTTGTATGAACTGTTATACGTTTGTGGACCATTAAAAGTTCTATTGAACTGTGGAAATTGACACAATTTCTGTTGGAGAAATAAACTGAATTCCTTGAGCATGTTTTGATGGGGTTGGGGCCCAGGTTTGGTCACAAAAACTGACGGTTTAAAAAGTTTAAAAAATGTATATGAAGGTGGATAATTTTTGTGCCGTAATTGTATACATGCTATCTATCATACATGAAAAATTTTTGAGACTCTCGGTTCACATATTTTGATCAAAAGATGTTTAAGCTGCCCACGACTTTCAACGTGATCTCAAAATCGGGCAGTCCTATGCTTTCTTTACCCCCTCAATCGAGCCAATCAGGCCTCTCACTGGGTCAAACTGACCTCCATTATTCAGAGAGAAAAATAAAAAACACCCAACCTGCAAGCTGCCCTTCTTATTGACAGCCTGTGAGAGTGGGCGGGGACAGAAACCCCAAAAAATGGAAGCACCCCTTCCTTCCCATATAGGTTAAAATCAATGTACACCAAGTATAACGTATGTTTTTTCACACAAAAACATTTCTGAAAAAAAGGGTTATGCAAACCTGGGTGCCACTGGCAGGGCTGCGGCACACATGTAATTATACATGTACACACACAGACCGCCGCCAGCGGCACATTTCTGCAAAAAGGGCTTTACACAACGTCGAACTCCCTAAAGAAGCATTTATGCTATCTATCATACATGAAAAAACTTGAGATCTCGGTTCACATATTTTGATCAAAAGATTTTTTTAAGCTGCCCACGACATTCAACGTGCCGTAACTGTATACATACACGAAAAAATATAGAAAACATATCTTAACTAGACAGGTACATAGATAGAGACCGAGAGAAGTTTTACAGCACTTCTAATGATTAAAAAATGTATTTACTCCAACACGCCACACAGCGACGTATCATCTCTCAATTAAACCTTTCTTATTTTTATTACATATTTTGGAGTTGGACTATAGGACTAAGGCTATGTTCACACGGCTTAAAATGGGACGTATCTTGCCCCGTATTTAGCGCAGTACGGCGCAAAATACGGGGCGAGATACGTCCCAGTCATTACAGTAATCCACAGTCCTCATAGAGAACTATGGATTACGTCTCCTCTCCCAGCTCGCACAATACGACGAGCGGGGAGATAAGTGACTTGTCAATTACTAGCGGCGTATACGCGCCATGAACAATGAACATCTATGGGGCCGGCGGGCTGCCAGCCCCCCCGCCCCCGCTCCCGAGCACACGGCGTAATTGCGGGCAAAACACGTCCCGCAATTATTGCAGTGTGAACATAGCCATAGAGTATGTTCACACTGCTTATTTTGGGGCGCATTTTGCCACATATTTAGCGGCAGACTGCGCTTAATACGCAGGGAAATGAGCCCCATAATTACGGTAATCTATAGCTCTCATAGAGAACTATGGATTACGCCTCCTCTTCCCGCTTGTACAATACGATTGTATGGCGGGGAGACAAGTGACATGTCAATTATTTGCGGCGAATCTGCGCCGCGAGTAATGCATGTCTATGTGGCCGGTGGGCTGCCGGCCTCCCTGCCCAGCGGGAGTATGCGCGTATTGGCGTGAGCTCCCGAAACACACGCCGCAGTACATCGTGTGAACATACCCTAAATTCAACTTTGCTGGCACCTACTTTCTATTGGATTTGGAAGTGTTTTTTTCTTTTTCTACATAGATAGATAGATAGATAGATAGATAGATAGATAGATAGATAGATAGATAGATAGATAGATAGATAGATAGATCTCAGCTTCTTTGCCTTTCCTAGCAATCCACACATAGCTTTTTTTAGCTATCCTGGCAGCGTATAGCTGTCATCACTCATTATATATGGAAATTCTGAACCATACCTGAGGTTATGCTATATTTTCCTTTTCATGGCTATTTTTGGTTTTTAATAAATCCAGATACATAAAAATGGAACACTTACACGCAGCAGCCTCTGTGCTCATTTTATAAGGTCAATAAATTTATTTTTCAACTTGGTCTGCAGTGTCTGACTCACTCACTACTCAGCGCTTGCATATATGATTTATTGGAAACTTTATAGACAGTGCTCTATTTGGTTATAATGATGACTAAGAAAAGCCTTAATACTTCTGTATAATCTTTTCTCTTGCACAACTGTATATTTATCCTCTTATAAAATGTAAATCTAAATAATAGTGCTCAGTATTGAATGAAGTGAGCGCTGCTAAATGTCAGCGTGGCATTTTAATGAAGTTACTGCAGTAAAATGTGAAGATTAAAACAACTCACCTTCTCATACAAAGAAGATAAATGGATTGACTGTCAATTATAATCAAATAGTGTTTCACTGTTTTTTTCAACAACTATTGACTGCCCATTTTAATAACTGTATAATTCCTGCAGCATTCACAATATTTGATGTGTGCATTTATTCATTTATAGCTATGTACAGCGACATTCAACTTTGCTATTTTACCTTCTCCGTTTGTATCATTGGGTAAAAAACACTTTTTCCATTTCTCCATTACCACTAGAAAGGGACAAAAAAGTTTTGTTCACTTTGCTTCCCCATGAGAAATACCAAGATGTGTACATGAACATATGGCTATAGTCCCCTATAGTCTGTAGAAAGTGTGCACATGCTGCCCAGAGAGTTAAGTACCTTCAATGTGCCATGTAACACCCACAATCTTGTGCACAGAAAGAATGTTCAGTAAACAATTAAGGTCATACATTACCCGAAATACAAAGACCTAACTACATTGCCCAGAAAGCAAACATTCTAATTGGCTCATAGGAAATGAGCTGCAGTGCCCTCTATTGGATGTAGCATTCCTCAAGCCACTTCCGACTCACTGAGCTTTGCAATGTAAAAGGGATTACTATAGACAGGCCAGTTTTTTTTATCTGCAGACAGCTGATTCGGGGTGTTGCCCCTCATCAGTGCAGAGTAGAACACTAGCTGGGTAGGTGGGCGGTATTAAGTGTAGCTTTAAGCGGGTAAGATTTCTCATTGGGAAAAGGCACCATGTTAGTGTGTGGAGACTTATTGTCTTGATGCTTCACTAAAATTTAAATATTCTAAAAGGCTCATGGGAAAAGAGCTATAGATGTTGCAAAGTTTTAATGGATTGTCCACTTTAATACAATTATAATTAAATAGGGCCAGCGTGAGGAAAAATAGACATATCTCGGCCAGCTTCCTCCAGAGCTCCCCGGGATCAGGGAGGCTCAAGCTCCCTTCATTTACTATGGAGTGTGGGCCTCTCCTGTGTGCTGAAACAAGAACTCAGAAGTGAAGAGGAGCAGAGCCTGGGGAGTTAAACAGCTGCAGCAGTACTGGACTTGAAGGTATCACTTTTTTCTATTTTTCTCCAGCCTGGCCATTACTATGCAGTGGCACAGAACTTTATCTCAACCTTTTATTGCTTTTCAATGGATTTTTTTTATCCTGAGATAACATGCTACCACAAGGTATCTCTGCACAGTAATCTTTGCTATCTGGCTCAGATAGTGTAATATAATGTCTACACAAAGACAAACAGTACCCACATATTGTGGGTAAATGTGCCAACTTAGTGGGACATGTATGTAAACTGTAAGAGGAGCTCTGATTGTTTGCTATGGGCTCTGATTGGTTGCTATGGGCAAAAAAGAAAGTCTTTCACCTAGAAAGTTTTCATACATGAGGCCTATGGTGCTCTATGTGTGCGGATAGAGCAATATAGTGGGTACATACTGCCATGTCCATCAAAAAGTGCTGTGATAATAACCTATGGGCAAAAATGTGAGTTTTAGACCTAAACAATTTTCATACATGTGGCCATTAGAGTCAAACATCCCACTCAGTGCTATAGTGACCACACAGAGTCAAGTAATGCCTAGAAAATGTCATTCTTTGCATAATTTCAACCAGTGTCTACACACACAGAGTAAAATCATGTGCATGCAATATCATGCTTTGTTTATAGTGCCTACATAAACCCATTTTTTGCCTCCATCAATTCCTGGTAACAATGTCACAGACCCAACACATAGCAGCAACCAAGTAATTCCTTGTCACTCCTGCAATTAACTTTTTCACACCGTGCATAAGATTTGTGCTCTTGTTCTAGCAGTAACGGATGAAGCTAATAACATCTCCCTAACATTAGTAGGTTTACAATCCTGAAGCTTTTGACTCCCAGACTTCTTCTCATGTTCCCTAGTTCTTGGTTAAGCATAAGGTTGCACAGTGCAGTACCATCACGTGTTCCCAGAAGGAATAGCTGCTTCACAGGTTGGCGTGCTTCTAGCTACAGCCGACCGTGCATGAGAATGGGGGAGATGGCGCTTGTGGATGTCCTCCCCATTCTTTTCTATGGGAGTATAAGGGGATTTTATTGTATATTTGTGTTAATGCAAGTAATTACTGGTGAGTAAGTTCAGGGAATGTTTATTGCAACATGTGTAGAAAGCAATCATAGGGTTAGGTAGGGCAGAGTTTGTGTTTAGCCGTTGTGTGTTAAGTATATGTGGAGTTAGAGGCAGTTCAGCTGGGTTTGGTAGTAGATCGCTATGGGTTATAGCTGTGGGAGGCTGTACGGTTAGGCCGTGTTCACACGGCTTATTCCCGACAGATTTGTGTGCTCACAAATCCGTCGTGAATAAGGGGCGGGACGGGGGCGGGGGCCGGAGCGCGGCGGGGGCGCCGCTACCCGGCCCCATAGACAATGCATTATCTAAATAATGTGCATGTCACTTTCCCCCCCGCGGTGGATTCGCGGAGCGGGGAGGAGCGACGGAATCCACTGTTCTCTATGAGAGCAGTGGATTACCGTAATGACTCCGACGGATTGGCGCCGTACTGCAGCGCAAATCCGGCGCGCAGTACGGCGCCAATCTGCGCCAAAATAAGCCGTGTGAACGAGGCCTTATGGTAGGGAAAGGGCTTGCCCCCACGGCAGGTTTTTCAGTCAGTTTTACAGATGGTTTTGGTTTTGAAAGCTGTCTGTAAACCGACTGTCAAACTTTATCATGGATCTTAATGGAAAATCTGTTTTCGGGCGGAACATGAACATGTCAATGCAAAGGGGGAAGGGTTTTCTCCGCAAACAGCGGAGAAAAGCTCTCCTCCTGCGGCCGTGTGCACGGCTCTAAAACAGAGCCAATACCAGTCGGATAATCCGACCGGTATTTGCTCTGTGCGATGGGGACATGCCCCTATAGTTACAGTAGCAGGCAGTTAGAGCTGACAGGGAAGGAGCCAGGGACAGCGTTGTGTAGCAAGCCTGTCAGCCCAACAGTGAGGGAGACAGCAAGAGCTCTTTGGAGATGAGCTTCAGGAGTTGTCAGTGTGAATAGTTCTAGTTGTTGCAGGAGGGAATGCTATCTATCTGCTGGTGGTAGGTAGCACTGGCCGGGGTGGACACCCCATTCACCGAAACCCAAGGAGCTGAAGGAGACAGAAAAAGAACAACTATGACACAGGCAAGACCAGGGTGACCTGAGTGAGAATTGCTCTTAGGAGGCGAATCCTCCAGAGAGAGTAGGACCCAATAGATATTACTGAGTATCGCATTAAGAGGCCTAAAGAGAGCCCCCCTAGAGAGAATACATACAGAGAGGCTACTGCGGCGCTTCAGTCAATAAACAGTAAGACCAATGATAACTTGTTTCGCTGGTATGCTAAACGGGTTCCACAGCCGGGGTTCTCCAAGCCCCACAATCAATACTTTTAAAGAGATATTGGGGCCCAGGTAAAATTTCAAAACTTTTATGATGCACTTTTATAATTGACATCCACTTTCAGGAATTAAACCGTTTATATACAGATGACAATAAATGGACGAATGGATAATAGCATATACTCAGCGTTTTGGTTGCGACCTCCGGTCGTTCAAAAAATTCAAGGCAAAAGTCCCTGCATCGATCTGGAGACGCCAGGGCCCCGAGCAGAGATGGCGCAATGTGGTAGCTAGCGCGCACTCGGACAGCAACGTTCGGGGCAAACTCCTCACCTTCCTCAGGCACGAGCATATCAGTATACAGCCACTCCTTAAATAGGTAAGGGGGGCGTTTACTCCCACATTCTAACATCGTTAAAAAAACAAAAAAAAAAAAAAAAACACAAAAAATACACGAAAAATTTAAAATCATTATTAAGACATAACTGCAGGCAAAACAGTGGGAAACCATCTCATGCTGTTACGTAACCCAATTCAAAGGAAGACTCGCAAATGAGGCTTCATTGAGGCCCCTCGGAGATAATGACTCTAGCTCCCGTGATCCAGTAAGCTCACGTTTAAGTAATTTATTAGTCAGGGATGCGTTATCATTACATAAAACTTTTTCTAAAAAAGCACCAGCGCAATTCGCATAAGTCATGCCGTGCTTCCGCGAAGTGTTTTTGCCACGGTCGTTTCCCCAAAAGTTTTTTTGGGGGCATCGACATCTTTAGATACACTAAGCTCATCACTAGGGTTGTTCAGGTTTTTTTTCCCATAGCTTCTAATGGCCGACTTATGTTCATTGATTCGACTCTAATTTCATCTCGATGTCTGCCCCAATATATCCCCACAGGGGCACTTTACATATATATAACCCCCCCACTTTCACATGTATGAAAACCTTTGATTTTTACTTTATGGCCCTTTAGAGGGGGGGTTTATAGAGTCCACTTCGACAATCAATGAACAATTGGTACATTTCAAGCACGCAAAGGTCCCTGTTTGTAGAGCTTAATTTGTTTCTGTTTTTTCTTACTAGCTAGTTGTTTAAGGTCCGCTGAAATTAGTTGTTGACCTAGGGTCCTACCTTTTCGGTACACTCATCGGGGTGCTTCCTTAAAAAGGTGCCCCACCTTCGTGTCGCTACGCAATTTTCCCCCAATATTTGGATATTGCCTGTTTGATAAGCCCTGCATGTTTATCATAGCATTATGTAAGTGAGTTGCTGGTCTGCCTCACCTTTTTGTTTTGTTGTTGTTAGGTTTGAGGAGGGTTTTCTCTAGGGGTCATTGAAAACATCCATTCCCATCTTCCTAAAACTCGGTTTCATCGGGAGCCCCTATTTTTAATCGGCATATCAACTTCTTCCAAAATGTGGCTAGGTTTTTCGGCGTCACTTGAGCATATTCGCCGAGCCCTTATAAACTGTGAAATTTGGCATCCCCCTAAATGTCTGGGGGGCATGTTGGCTATTGTGATGCAAGACATTATTTCGATCAGTCTGCTTTTTATATAGTGGGTGTTTCTAACTGTGTTACCATCTTTCTTGACCCGCACGTCAAGAAATGTAATCATATATTCATCACTGGTCATAGAGAATTGGATCAATGGGTGGATATTATTGAGATATGTGACAAATTCATCAAGTTGTAAAGCTGAGCCAGACCAGAGTAGTAGGACATCGCTACTGCAGCGCTTGGCATCAAGTCTGGAGTTGACCAGAGGAAGTCCCCCTCACAGAAGTGTGGCTTTATGGATGATGTGAAGTTTCCTTGCCCGGTGTCCCATTGAAAGAGATGTAATGTAATAAGTAAAGTGGTGTGAGTATAAAAGCAGGAGGAGTTTTCCACTGACTGAAACATGGTGTCTACAGTTCTTTCACAAGTGAGTGCAGGTGCAACACAATACTAACTTCTCATGTCCAACAAGCTGCACCTCTCCCCGCCAATAAATAAAGAACCTCTAAGGCGTGGTGCGAAGGGCAAGGGTCGATTGTAGAAGCGCCAGCACTCAGCTATATTGAGAACTCCCATAAGAAGTAATAGTAGAGTGAATGGCCGCGAGTTTTTGCCATCATTTTACATTGCAGGTTGGCTCCATTAAGCTAGCTGAAGGCCAACTGTGAGCTGAATTTGGTGGGGGGAAACCAAATTTACATGGAAATATTTGCTAGTAAACGCTAAAAACAATCCAAATGTTATTAAACGGTGTTCTGGGGATTGCTGGTGTGGCCTACAAACACCCCTCAACTCCCTCTGTCTTTACCCGATATTGATTGGTGGCAGCTAAGGGGTATTAATGTCCATGGGCCGCGGGCAAAACGCATGGGGCAGCCTGATGATATAGAGTGGTTACCATGTGCGGATTCTACGGGCCTCCTCACGATCTCAGGGACATACTCTGTAATCCATTTTGCAAGAAGTCACTTACTGCTAGGACATACAGGTTATATCTTATGTCGGGGTAGGAAGTTTTACATATTTATTTGCTTTCTAAATCCATATTTAAGCCAACTTGTAGAATTTACTTTACAAAAAACAATGTCCTTATCATTTTTGCTTGCTCTGGAGTTTGTTTATAGATGCTGGGCAAATTTCAATTCAAATCTGCTCCTGCTTTTGATGGGGCTATTTGGGCCCCTTCCCCTTTTTCTTGGTTTTAGAGATAGCAGCAGGGGTGGGTAGTTGATTGTACACCAGCGGATAGAACATGGAAACAAGTTAAGTATTCATGAAGGGCAGCTCTTACAGAATCACAACATACAGGAAAAACACACACACAAGTAGCTAGATTGCAGGAGGTGAAATAACTTAGGCTATGTACAAGTGTGGAGAGAATTCAGAGCTCTCAAAGCAAACAGTAGGACTTCTAAACACACATAACCTCAAATCAGGTTGGAATTAATGGGAGAAAAAGTCTGAAAATAGTAATTGGGTTGCAACACTAAATATCAGGAGGTCGAAAATGAATGAAGGTATATAGTTTTTGTTTTGCTCAAACCTGTAATGTAAGCGGGAAGGTATAATACCATTAAAGAGTCACATGAGATTGTCAGTGCCGAGTTGGAGGTAGAGACGCCATGGGTAAAACATTGGGGGATGTATTAGGTGAGAATTGTTCGTTTTTTACACAATGCTGGCCACATATTTTTTCTTAATTACTAGATGCCTTTTTATTTTTTCATCAATGTATGTTGAGGGTATGTAAAAATTTTGGATGGGTCGTTGTATGTTTGTAGAAAACATGGTTTGACTGCAATCTATTGGCTTAGTTGTATAGAAAAATGTGAAGTGGAAATTGACAGCACTAACATTGGGAATCTGGGGTGTGTAGTTATTTTAGGGTTGGTATTTGTTATAGGGTTGATTCTGGACGTCCATATGAAAATATGGATTCTAGACTAGGGTCTTTATAAGTTAAGGGGGTCTGCTTTTGGACTGTATTTTACAACTGATATGAACATTTATTTGGAATCTATAGCTATTATAGGGGTTTGGACTGGATTTGCTGTATGTTTTTATTCCCAGGATAGGTTTTCTAAGTCTGTTCTTATTTTGGAGCCTGTATTTATTGTTTGAATAGAAAGCTGCTAATATTTTTGTGGATGGAGTGTATACCTTTTCTGGGGTGAATACTTATTTGGGGTCAAGATCTCTTTTTTGGGGGTTGGAGAGACCTTGAGCCTCCTAAAATACAATTCTGAGTTTGGTATGAGGTATATTTTGTTTATGTTACAGTGATTAATTCATTACTTTGTGATCCATTAGCTGTGTTGGGTATCATGGCCTACGTAAATAGGTGGACATATATAACAATTTGTTTGCATTGTTAAAACATATTATGGTCAGTATCTTTAGGATATAATTAATTACTGAGGGTGTGTGGACTTCTATGTTATATCTTTAAAATGGAATATTTGTGTAATGTATGCTGGACAGGTGTATAGACTTTTGTATGGTTACATTCATAATCCTATCCTGGTAAGTCCCATGAGTTGTAAGTGTCAGTTTGCCTGTCCCTCATTGTATGTGTTTAGCCCCTTTTTACATAACATTTTTGTGGCTCACATCCCTGGATCCGCGCTATAGTGTTGGGACAATTATGAAATAAAGCAGATGTAGTTCCAAGAAAAACTATGTTTTCGTATTGTTTTCTATGGCTCAAGCAGCCTAATTTAGGACAATTTTTTCATGGTATCACTGAATCTATACTGGCAAAGGAGTCAGAAAAATGTGAAAGTATATGGGGGTCTTTACTATGTCGCCTAATTCATTGCTGTCTTCAGTTGGGATAAGTCTGCAGTCAGCTTCCTGCCTGCAGGTTGAGACAGTGATTTTGGACCACCACAGTTACTATAGGGTTGTCCTGTTTGGTCATCTATGTTCTCTTTAACTCAATTGCCCACTATACTCTTATAAGGTGAAAAACAAGATGTTTAGCTTTACACACATTCAATATTAGACAATTAATTGTTATAAATTCCTTTTTAACTTTTTACAGATAATGAAAGGGTTAATACAAGGACTATTGAACGGGTACCTTATATAGAAAAACAGAGAATGGGCAAATGCCTAGGTCACTTTTAAGCTAGTAGTGAGAATTACATCACAGAAATTCTGTGTGTGATAAAATGTTAAAACCATTACGTGCTCAAAGCCCTTGCAAAGAAGTCATGGTTTTGAGTCCTTGTATTGTACTATAATTCATTGTATGGTCATTTCTGTAAGAGTTTCTGTAAATAAAAGGAAGAAAAACGTCAGCACCTCATTAAGGGCACTTAAAGGTAGGAAATTATTTCTTATACTGAAGAACAATATGTATAGTTAAGTTCTGTGCTCTAACATAGATTATTAATTGGTTTCAGGGAATGACAATTGTATGTTGGAAAACCTTAGACTCTATGGAAAACTGTTACTTATTCTGAAGGCCCAAAATGTCATCAACCATATTTGCATAATAAAGATTAAAGACATGTAAGCAGATAACGTATTCAGATAAAGCAAGTCCTTTCTTATAACATCCAAAAAGAGCATGTTGTCGATGGGCTTGATAATTATAATGTTTCTATTTTTTTATGGGGTCATGTACTTTATTACATTTTAATGTACCAGAAAATGGAAATGTCCTAATCGGTTTGCCCAAGGTGCCATCATCATGGTGCATGTAAAGAGCAGTACCAAAACTTTGTAGTTACTGCACTGTTTACTGTTACTGTACTTGTTTTTTACAAGTGAAATGTTCATTATGATTAATTGGATCTACAATGCTCCATTTAATTCACAGTTCTGTGACATTGTATATTGAGCCTAGATTCTAGATATCAATGTACTAAAAGACCTTTCTTTGTTTTCATGAGGCTGTTGTTGGTAACTTGAGGGTCCACGTAGTTGTGTCGTTAAATTATTGAATACACAAAAATACTTCTGGCAAGTGTCTTTCCTTCACTTAGTGAAAGGTCCTGATTACAATAAGTTATGTTTCTTTAGGGTCAATGACTATTTACACTGAATTTAATTGGTGTTATGACGTCTCACTAATTTGCCATGTCCAAGGACATATCCAAACACTTTCCCTTATCACAACCCCGATAGGTTTTACAGGCTGTAAGCTTTTCAATGACATTACCTGGCTTGTCCATCTTAACTAGTGAAAAAAACAATGGAAAGTCTGTTTCCTTCTGTTTACTGTTGGGCTATAAAAATTGAAGTGACCAACAAATGGAACGGAAACAAAGATGCTGTTGTGTAGCACCCTCTGCTATTGTCTCATTGTCGGAGGAGGGTAAAGTAGTAATGAGTGCATTTGTGATTTATCTGAATAGCTTCTGATTTATCAACAGTGTGATTTCTTACCTCAAGTGCTCTGTACCGCCAAAAGCATAGAATTTTGGTGCTCTGATCACAATGCTAGCTGTGTTTGTCCTCATGCAAGCAGTTAAGCTGATTTCTTTACAAAATAAACATATTTTTGAAAATGCTCAATGCAAAGCAACAAGTTTCTTATTTAATTGCTGTTGCCTATGGGCAGTTGAACTTTGGTCCATTCAAAAACACCTCGAAATGACTAAGCTAATTAATTAAACCCACATATACTACTAATACAGTTAAGATATCAGGGATTTTGAGACAAGTAATGTACCAGAAATGAAGACTGATGTCATAGTTATGTTACATAAATAACCCTAAGCCTTGTTAATTATTATGAGGTCATAACAGTGCTTTACTTTTCTCCATAGGCTGTGCTGTGTATTATAGCTCAAAAACAATAAAAACAAAGACAGAGGGTCATATAAAACAGGACGGGACAGGTATTGCAGTCAGCTTTTTACAGTCTTGGAATAATTTTATCTGAAGCAGGGGTTATATTGTAATTACAGGCCAATATTTAACGATTGTTCCCGTGCCCATGCAATACATGGACACTTTCGGATCTACCCAGGCTCAGGCTGGACCTCAGGGGCTTAAGAAATCCCTAGTGGATCATGGGCCTTGGCATACTGAAGCTGACTTGCCAGGGAAAAGGCAGAAAGATCGTCATGTGTATTTATGTTTCATTAGTTGGCAAAGTGTGGGCTCCAAAGAATCTACTCCCTGGGTTTAAGCCCCATGCACTCTAGTCTCTCTGGACTGTCATCAGCCGCAAAGTGCACTGCTTTCTTGTTCTAAACCATAACCCTAAAGCTCTCGGGTTTAGAATTTACAGTCTAGAACTTGACAGAATCCTGATGCAGGCGGTGTGGTTCTGTGTACCTTACATACCTTATATTCTTAGTTTACTGGTTTGGTCAGTACTTATGGTGGTATTGGTCACTAGATAGTTGTGAATGCCTGATAATATGGCGGTATTTTTAGGCCCCTGTATTAGTAATGACCAACTGAATAAAGATATCATGCAATTAAACTATACCCAGTTTTGTAAAACTACAAACCAAAAACCAAACCAACAAATCAGGGACAGTTGTATTAATGTTACCCCACAAAAAATTATTTATTTATTTTTATTTTGGGAGGGGAGCAGACATTTTGACTGAACAGGGCCTGGGAATTTCTGATGACAGCCTTGGATTTAGCCATCACAACAACTTACGGCAGAGAGTTACAGAGTTGAACAGTTGATAAGGTTAATAAAACACAGTCTAAACCTTTAACCTTAATTAATTAGGGTTATAATTAGTGTTAATCCAAAGGAAGGCAAAAACCCTTATGCGACTGACAGCAATTGCCCCACACAAGAGTAAAAATTTCTTCTCAACTCAGAATAAATCCGTGGAACAACATTACATTTCCAGTATCTAATAATTATAACCTGCACTGTTACATTTTTCTAGTATCTAGTAATTATAACCTGCACTGTTAAATTTATCATGAAAGGTATCGAATCCATCGCAACTCTTGTGGTTACAAGTTCCATTGCCTAATCGCTCTTACAGTAAAGAATCCACAACTATGATGAAACCTTATTTCCTCTAAATGTAATGGATGTCTACTGTTATGGTTACAAGCCTAGGAGTAAAAACATTGCATGACACATTGCTGTCCTTTCACATATTTGTACATGGTAATTAAATTGCCACTTAACTGTCTTTTTTCCAAGCTGAATAATCCACTGTTCCATGCCTTCGTCATCTCCCGCCTAGACTACTGCAACATCCTTCTCTGTGACAATCCCCGCTAGCACTTTTTATCCCCTTCTCAATCACATATTCCTCAACTCTTGCTGCCTGTCTTTATTCAACCTCTCTCCTGCTACTCTTACTGCCTCTCCCCTCTGCCAAATCCCTTCCTGGGCTACCCTGTTGCTCAGCAATCCAGTTCAACTTAGTAACCTTGACCTACAAGGCTCTCCATAAATCCTCTCCCATTCCATATATCTCTCTAACTTAAGCTCCAGATACCTCCCTCACGAACCTCCGCTTCCTCACAGGACCTTCTTCTCCGACTTACCTATTGTCTAGCTCCTAACACAACTATATCCATGATTTCTCTACTGCTTCCCACCCATACTCTGATACTCACTGCCCAAACACATCCATGTTTTAAAAGCAAGCTGAAAAACCATCTCTTCAGCGATTTGCACTATAAACCTCTATATACCAGCTGTCACTTCCACTCCAACACATAAGTACACTGTCCCTCACATTAATGTATTCTTTCCCACTTCCTTGTAGGATTTCAGGGATAAAATAATTCGGGTTTATGAACAGGAAGCGATAAGTTTGGTGGACTTTGGGTGTACAGAAGTGTGTTTTGTGTGATTTTTTGGACGGGGTGCACATGGCGTTACTATGGGGCAAAGTCACTTGGAGGAAGAAGGGCATAGCCTGCATGGACATGTGCAAGAGATGAACGCCAATCAGAGACCGGCGGGTTTATGTGGACGTTCACCGGCACTATTTAAGTCCGGACGGCGGCGACGCTGGGAGCTCACACTCCTCTCCACTGTATGGTCTATGGAAGGTGCTGCTGCGAACTGATTGTAGTAGCTCTAATGAAGAACATGATTTTTTATAACAGCGATTATTGGGGGGTGTCTCAGCTTGTCTTCAGGAGACTGCTTATCTTAACTTAGATTCTCGGATTTTGTGGGGTAATGGATTGAATAGTCCAGTGTATGCGTTCCATTGCAGCTGTCATATACATTTTATGCTATCTGCCTCACTGCACATTGTATAACCAAGGGGGATCTAGCCTGTTCCCTGTTGTATTCATTTAAGAAACAGCGTTTTTTTTTTTTACTATACAAATACCACTTCATTCTTTGGCTGCTCAATTCTTATTGCGCAATTTAGATCATGGGCGTTTATTATAGCGATTGTTCTGCTGTTGTGGTGACTAAAAGTAACCGTCTCTTTTTCACCGCCATAAAATAATGTTTCCTGTAACCTAATTCACAGACACTTGGAAGGTTTAATTACAATTTTTTTCTTTGTTGTGTAGCGTAGAAAACACGCCATTGTAACATGCTACAAAGCTCGTAGTTTGTGGTTTTGCTTCAATTTTTTGGCGCCAATTTACATCCTGGGGTTAGGTAAGTTAGGCGTTGTTTTTCTGCTGTGAGTTTTTGGAAAAACTTAAAGGTATACCGTCTTTCAGCGCCAAAAAATACATTTTTCCTGCAAGCCTTAATTCACAAGCGAAAGGTTAATTTACAATTTTTTCTCTTGTGGTGTAGGTAGAAAACAGACTTGTAACACAGCTACAAAGCTCTTAGTTTGTGGTTGCTCATTGTTTGGTGGCAATTTACATCAGGGGGTTTAATTAAGCGTTGTTCTGGCAGTTGTACTCAGTTAAATGAACTTTGTTTTTCACCGACACAGTATGATATTCTGTAGCATAATTCATATCTGAAGGTTAATTTAAGCCTGTTTGTGCTTCTTTTATATTCAGTATAATAGACAGAGTTTTTAAACGGCAACTTACAAAGTCAATTTTTCCTGCCCATTTTGTTGGAGCGCAATTGTATATCCAAGGGTTACCAAGCTTCTTTAGTGGGTTCATTTGGAGTCAAATACAGGTTGCTGTATTTATCATATAAAGTTATCTTCATTCAACAGTTGTCTTGGACATTTTAGAACAAACAGTATGTCAGACCAGAGAGGTGGCTGGGCTCTTCAACATGCGGAGTGGTTAGAAGGCACAAACATTACACAGGACAGGTCGCAGCTACCAGCATAGGGGACGTCGCTGCGCTGGGGTCAAGCGTTGAGGACCACAATGCTGTTGTTCAGCCTTACCCAATGGTTTTTGATTGGTTCATAGGTCTCCACTTCCTCCCAATGACTTCTGACAACCCCAGCCCAAAATTCGAGTGGGGAACGTCAGACACAACCCTTGGTTGGCATGGCCCGGGAGCGGGTCAGCGGCCCTCACCTGTCCTCAACCCGCCTCTGTCCCATCCGGTTCCCTCAGCCAGAGATCTACTATGTGGTCTGGGCTCAGCGCCACTATATAGCGAGGATGAACAATTTGAGGAGGGCAGTCAGCAGCTACTTGGCAGCGAAGAAATGGGGCCAATATCCCCTGCTTCTTGCAGTAGGCGGCAAAGTATAGATGTTGAGAGTGGCATGGGAGGTCATGTTGTGAGGGGTCAGCCTCTGCATACCAGGACCGATGATGAGGACAGCAGTGACGATGAAACACAAATAGATGATGATGTACCCGACCGCACTTGGGAGCTGGGTGAGGCAAGGGCTTCATCATCGTCAGTAGAAAAGGGCGTCAGCTTGCGCGTCAGGCAGCGGCGCAGCCAGCAAGCGGGTTGTGTGGCCGTGAGTCAGCAGGATGGCAGCAGTGTGAGGTCGGGAGCCAAGCGGCCACTGGGTAAAAAACCCGCTTCGCAGGTCCAAGAAAGTAGCAGCACAGGGGCTCAGCGAGGCAGCGGCGGTAGTAGTCACTCAGTGCGGTGCGTTGGCGGTAAAATCCGATACTTGGCGGTGTGGCAGTTCTTTGCTAAGACACCGGAGGAGCCGAATATGGGTATACGTAGAATCTATGGGCAGAAAGTGAAGTGTGGCCAGGGAGCTAACGTTGGCACCACGGCCCTGCGTCAAAACACATGCAGCGTCACCATCCGGTGGACTGGGAGAAACGTGGCTCAGATGTGGTGGTCCATCCTGCCGCCGCAGCAACAGCAGCAGCAGCGCCCAGTGGCACCCATGCCAGTGCAGCCAGTCAAGGCTCCACCACCTCTGCAGAAGGGAGCTGTTTCTCTTTGACATCATCTCCCGGTCCAGATGCTCCTGCTCCTCGCTACTCATGGCGCCAGCAGTCGTTCAGCGAGGCGATTGCAAAGAGACAACAGTAAGCGTCCAACCATCCTAAGGTGCAGCAGCTGACCATGCTCCTGTGCAAGTTGTTGGTACTGCAGTCCCTCCCTTTCAAAATGGTGGACTCTGCAGCGTTCAGAGAACTAATGGCTTGTGCTGAGCCGAGATGGAGAGTTCCAAGCCGTAATTTCTTTTCCAAAAAGGCAGTACCAGCATTTCATAAATATGTAGAACAGAAGGTGGGCAAGTCCTTGAGCTTATCGGTTTGTTCCAAGGTGCATGGCAGCGCGGACGTCTGGAGCTGTAACTACAGTCAGGGCCAGTACATGTCCTTTGCGGCCCACTGGGTGAATGTGGCACACCAGGCACACCAACAACTTGGACAGGAGATGCCGCTTTCTCCCTCCACGTTGTCAAAACTGCGGCTCCTGCGCAATGTCCGCCTCCTCCCCTCCTCCACCACCACCATCTCAGCCTCCACAAGTACTGCTCCTTCATACCACATGTGTAGGGCACAGCGGTGTCACGCAGTTCTACACCTGGCTTGCCTCGGCGAACAAAGTCACACAGGGGAGGAACTGCTCCGCGTCATGCAGCAAGAAATCGATGTGCGGCTTTCTCCGCGCCAACTGCAAATCGGAACCATGGTGACAGACAATGGGAGGAACATGGTGTCCGCGCTGCACAGAGGAGGGATGGTTCATGCACCCTGCATGGCGCATGTGTTCAATCTGGTTGTGAAAAGGTTCCTGAAGTCCTCCACTGATCTTCAGAAGATTCTGAAAATGGCCAGGAAACTGTGCATGCACTTCATCCATTCCTACAAAGCCAGGAACACTCTCCTTGAGTTGCAGCGGCAGAACGGCCTCCCCAACTCACTCTGATATGCAATGTTTCCACCCATTGGAATTCCAGCCTGCACATGTTGGACCGACTGTATGAATAGAGAAAGGCCATTAACAATTTTTTTGATGATCCAGGCGGACAGGAGTACTCCCCTGTGTAACTTTGATGTCAGCCAGTGGCAGCTCATGCGTGACACCTGCCGTTTGTTGAGGCCATTTGAGGAGGCCACATTATTTGTCAGTCGCCAGGGATGAATAACGTCATTCCACTGCTTCATGTCCTCGAACAGATGCTGAAAAATCTGTCTGGGCAGGGGACTGGAGACGTGGCGACTACATCTCGTGGCCACATGAGTCCGGTGGGGACTGAAATGGAGGAGGAGGAGGAGGACATTGGAGCAGAAGCATTGTCTGGTGAAATGAGTGGATTTTCTACCCAAGTGACAAGAGAGGAGGAGCAGCTGGAGGAGGTAGATGGAGATGAGGAAGACTAAGCAGATGACCCGCAAGCATCGTGGCAGTATACAGTGGAGATGGAGGGAGGGAGCCCCTCAGAGTCACTTGCGCAGATGGCCCGCAGCATGCTGATTTGCCTGGCTAGTGACAGCCGAATAGTCAGCATCCGGCAGAGGGATGACTTCTGGCTCTCCACCCTATTGGACCCTCGCTACCGGTCCAAAATGGGAGCCTTTTCCCAGCTATTGAGAGGGAGGACAAACTCAAATACTATAGGGAAATCCTCCGTAGTCAGTTGGCCACTGCCTATGTGAGGCATCGTCCCTTCTCTGACAGGTCTGACCGGGGGGTTCTTCAGCGCTCACGTTCTACTGCTGCGGCTGCTGGGGAAAGGTGGGGTGGTCGGAGCAGTACCAGCTCCATCAGCAGCAACCTAAGTCTGGATTCACTGATGAGCAGCTTCCTTCACCCGCCTAGTGAGGAGGGCAGTCGCCAGCAGCAGCAACAGGACCTGGAGCAGACCCTGAACCAACAGGTGATGGCCTACTTGGACAGCACTCTGCCACCCCAGTTAGAAGATCCGCTGGACTACTGGGCAGCCAAACTGGATGTGTGGCCGCAACTTGCCGAGTTTGCAGTGGAAAAGCTGTCCTGCCCGGCCAGTAGTATGGCATCAGAGCGGGTGTTCAGTGCGGAGGGGGCCATCGTAACCCCAAGGAGTACGCGCTTGTCCATGGGAAATGTGGAACGACTGACCTTTGTCAAGATGAATCTGGCATGGATCGGCCAGGATTTCCACACACCAATGCCTTAGGCGTCAGACTACATCAGCCATGACGCCTCACCCAAACTGTGAGAAATGAGTCTGGGTTCAAACTACCTGCCTCAGCCACTATTCTGATGCCACCACCCGCCTAATGCCACACATCTGCTGACAGTTTCTCCATCTGCCACCAACCATCTTTACCAGGGGCTGGAATTGCCACCCACCTCCACACTCTGTCATTGTGCCACTGTCTGACCTCATGTTGCTGCTGTGGCTGCTGCAGTGACCTCCACACTGTGTCATTGTGCCACTCTCTGACCTAATGCTGTTGCTCCTGCCGTCCTCACCTCCACTCTCTGTCGTTGTGCCACTCTGTGGCCTACTCTTGTTTTTGCCACCTCCAGAATGTGATTGTGCCACTGTCTGACCTCATGCTGCTGCTGCCGTGACCTCCACTCTCTGCCATTGTGCTACTCTGTGGCCTACTCCAGTTTTTGGTCACCTCTAGAATGTCATTGTGCCACTTTCTGACCTCATGCTGCTGCTGCTGCCGTGACCTAGACACTGTGTCATTGTGCCACTCTGTGGCCTATTCCTGTTTTTGCCACCTCCAGAATGTCATTGTGCCACTGTCTGACCTCATGCTGCTGCTGTGGCTGCTGCCGTGACCTAGACACTGTGTCATTGTGCCACTCTGTGGCCTATTCCTGTTTTTTCCACCTCCAGAATGTGATTGTGCCACTGTCTGACCTCATGCTGCTGCCACCGTCACCTCCACTCTCTGTCATTGTGCCACTCTGTGGCCTACTCCTGTTTTTGCCACCTCCAGAATGTGATTGTGCCACTGTCTGACCTCATGCTCCTGCTGCCGTGACCTCCACTCTCTGTCATTGTGCCACTCTGTGGCCTACTCCTGTTTTTGCCACCTCCAGAATGTCATTGTGCCACTGTCTGACCTCATGCTGCTGCTGCCGTGACCTCCACTCTCTGTCATTTTGCCACTGTGGCCTACTCCTATTTTTGCCACCTCCAGAATATGATTGTGCCACTGTCTGACCTCATGATGCTGCTGCCGTGACCTCCACTCCCTGTCATTGTGCCACTCTGTGGCCTACTCCAGTTTTTGCCACCTCCAGAATGTCATTGTGCCACTTTCTGACCTCATGCTGCTGCTGCCGTGACCGCCACTCTCTGTCAGTGTGCCACTCTGTGGCCTACTCCAGATTTTGCCACCTCCAGAATGTCATTGTGCCACTGTCGACCCCATGCTGCTGCTGTGGCTGCTGCCGTGACCTAGACACTGTGTCATTGTGCCACTCTGTGGCCTATTCCTGTTTTTGCCACCTCCAGAATGTGATTGTGCCACTGTCTGACCTCATGTTGCTGCCACCGTCACCTCCACTCTCTGTCATTGTGCCACTCTGTGTCCTACTCCAGTTTTTGCCACCTCCAGAATGTGATTGTGCAACTGTCTGACCTCATGCTGCTGCTGCCGTCACCTCCACTCTCTGTCATTGTGCCACTCTGTGGCCTACTACTGTTTTTGCCATCTCCAGAATGTCATTGTGCCACTGTCTGACCTCATGCTGCTGCTGCCGTGACCTCCACTCTCTGTCATTGTTCCACTCTGTGGTCTACTCCTATTTTTGCCACCTCCAGAATGTGATTGTGCCACTGTCTGACCTCATGCTGCTGCTGCCGTGACCTCCACTCTCTGTCATTGTGCCACTCTGTGGCCTACTCCTGTTTTTGCCACCTCCAGAATGTGATTGTGCCACTGTCTGACCTCATGCTGCTGCTGCCGTGACCACAACTCTCTGTCATTGTGCCACTCTGTGGCCTACTCCAGATTTTGCCACCTCCAGAATGTCATTGTGCCACTGTCTGACCTCATGCTGCTGCTGTGGCTGCTGCCGTGACCTAGACACTGTGTCATTGTGCCACTCTGTGGCCTATTCCTGTTTTTGCCACCTCCAGAATGTGAGTGGGCCACTGTCTGACCTCATGCTGCTGCCACCGTCACCTCCACTCTCTGTCATTGTGTCACTCTGTGGCCTACTCCTGTTTTTGCCACCTCCAGAATGTGATTGTGCCACTGTCTGACCTCATGCTGCTGCCGTGACCTCCACTCTCTGTCATTGTGCCACTCTGTGGCCTACTCCTGTTTTTGCCACCTCCAGAATGTCATTGTGCCACTGTCTGACCTCATGCTGCTGCTGCCGTGACCTCCACTCTCTGTCATTGTGCCACTCTGTGGCCTACTCCAGTTTTTTACACCTCCAGAATGTGATTGTTCCACTGTCTGACCTCATGTTGCTGCTGTGGCTGCTGCCGTGACCTAGATACTGTGTCATTGTACCACTCTGTGGCCCATTCCTGTTTTTGCCACCTCCAGAATGTCATTGTGCCACTGTCTGACCTCATGCTACTTCCGCCGTCACCTCCTCTCTCTGTCATTGTGCCACTCTGTGGCCTACTCCTGTTTTTGCCACCTCCAGAATGTCATTGTGCCACTGTCTAAGAGCAGCGGCAGTCATGTGCGTGTCATACTAAAACACAATATTGTATGAAGACCAAACCAAGCTCCCTCTGCATATTTAAGCATGGCACAACGTTCTACAGCACCCTGCAGGCACTGTGCAGCCTGGAAATAGCTGTTTTTTAACGTGATTCGTCCCGAAGTAATTCGGAACGAAGTTATTTTTTGTCTGGAAATTCGGCGAAGTGAGCGAACCGAATATTGAGAAATTCGCCCATCTCTAGATTTAACACACCACATACCAGTTAATTTTTTGCTGCTCCTTTCTTTTGCGCAATTTATATCCAAGAGTTAATTAAGCGTGTTTGTACTATTGTAGTCAGTAAAATAAACGGTGTTGTTAAACACCAAAGACGAAATTTTTCCTGGTGATTTCTGTAGCATAATTTATATCCAAAGGTTAATTAAGCGTTTTTCTGCTTTTGTAGTCAGCAAAATGCACAACGTTTTAACACACCACATACCAGTTAGTTTTTTGCTGCTCATGTCTTTTGCGCAATTTATATCCAAGGCTTAATTAAGCGTGTTTGTGCTATTGTAGTCAGTAAAATAAACGGTGCTTTTAGACACCAAAGACAAAATTTTTCCTGGTGATTTCTGTAGCATAATTTATATATGAATATTTATTAAGCATGTTTACGCTTTTGTAGTCAGTAAAATACACGGCGTTTTAACACGCCACATACCAGTTAATTTTTTTGCTGCTCATTTCTGTAGCGCAATTTATATTGAATGGCAAGAGGAGATGATACAGCGGTGCCAGAGCAGATGTAGCGAAAACTTCTTTATTTGTAGTCCATGAAGGTAACAAGCAACCGGATGGCAATACAGACACGAAAAAAAACCCTAAGAACGCCGACGCGTTTCAGGTGGAAAACCACCCTTAATCATGGCATGAATTCAATATCAAACAGACCGTTTATATACCCTACCAAATATTAAATCAACTTCACTCACCTGACCGCGTCCGCTCCCCCATCTCCAAGGCAGCCCACGTGCTTCCGGAACGCCACCGGAAGCACGTGAGCGGCAAGCCAGGCAACATCCTGGACAAAACAAACTACTGCACAGGAAGTGGCGTACCCGTCGCCAGGACAACATGAGACGCCCTCCAGGCCAAAGCGGCCGAGAATGGGCGTCCCCGTCACCATGGCAGCGGGAAAGCGGCGACCAAATCTGTCATCGTGAAACAACACGGGAGACAGAAGGCGCCATATAAGCAGAAGAAAAGAGAGGAACGGGCGCAAGCAGCGTGAGTGCCTAAAATCAACAAAAATTACGTTAAAACCCTAGGTAAACTTAAACTTAAATGCAAGGAAAAAGACAATGTACTACATATATCACAAAAGACATGTAAATAGAAAGAATATATAATACATTTGTAGTACAGAGTTCTGTAAAGTTACTAGTGTACATACTGTCTTGAGAAAAGCAGAAAATACAGATAAAAGATATGGTAATTAAGACATGTATGTGGACTAGAGGATACATAAATAGATACAATTCGCCCTTAATAGTGGAACATCCATTCCTTTCTCGAATTTAATCCCGCAGGGGCAGCAGTATCTAAGACGAAAATCCAGAATGCCTCCTTGTCGTGTAGCATATGGTTTATGTCCCCACCACGCTTGGGTTTGACAACCCTATCTATGCCCATAACCTTCAACTTGCTGTAATTGCCTCCATGTACTTCCCTGAAATGCATGGAAAGATGGGACCTGTTTCGAATCGCAGTGTTAGTAATATCATTAAGATGATCTAGAATGCGGGTTTTCAACCTCCTGGTGGTACTGCCCACATACTGGAGGTTGCATTCCGTACAAATAGCCAGATAGACCACATGGTGGGAATTGCAGTTAATATAAGTACGAATAGTGTACGATTTGGTATGTGTGCAATTGTGAAATATCTTACCACTGCTGACAAAACCGCAAACCCTGCAGAGGCTGGAGCCACACCTGTAAAACCCCTGAAACTTGAGCCAATTACTTTTATCTCCAATAGACATATTTGGGTTGGACGACAATACATTGCCAAGAGTACGAGGTTTACGAGTGACTACCTGAATTCCATCAGCAAGAATTTCATTCAAAATTGAATCTTCCTGTAGAATGGGTAAATGTTTGAGAACTATATTTTTAATTTTTGAAAATTGGGTGTTATAATCAAGTATTAAGATATTCTTATTGTTGGTGTTGGCTCTCTTATTCTTTCTCTGAAAAAGCAACTGACTTCTGTTTTTATTATTAACAATCTTTGAGGCGCGATTGAGGGTCCAAGCTGGATAACCTCTTCTGCTTAGCCTGCCACAAATAGCCTCTCGTTCACACTCGAAA
Source organism: Phyllomedusa bahiana (assembly GCA_025379985.1). Lineage (NCBI taxonomy): Eukaryota > Metazoa > Chordata > Amphibia > Anura > Hylidae > Phyllomedusa > Phyllomedusa bahiana. Next base: position 2,274 of record JAODAL010050832.1, on the reverse strand, counting down.
TCCATAGGGGAACTACAGTTGCGCATGGATCGAGTCATTTCCCCGACAGGGATAGACTTGCGTGTATGTCCAGGGTGGTAACTCCGGTAATGTAGTATAGTGTTCCCTGCCGTAACTTTGCGATGAGTTTTAGTAACGATGTTATGACCTGTCCTGCCCATAAGTACCAAATCTAAAAATTGTGCGCTAACTTCTCCAGTCTGAGCAACAAAGCGTAAGTTGCAAGGATTATTATTAAGGTAAAAGAGAAACGAAGGTATGGCAGATACATCACCCCCCCAAATAAATAGGAGGTCGTCGATGTACCTGCCATACCAACGCAAATGGGCCAGAAAAGGATTATCGGGGGTGTAGACGTAGGCGAACTCCCACCAAGCCATGACCAAATTGGCCAAGGAAGGCGAGAACTTCGCCCCCATCGACACCCCCTTGACCTGAAGATAAATGTCAGACTCAAAAGAAAAAAAATTGTGTGACATAAGAAAGTCTGTCACCATAATGATAAATTCTGACAATTCTGAGGAATAGTTACTATGCATAGTTAAATGAAACACGGCAAATACCAGTTAATTTTTTGCTGCTCATTTCTGTAGCGCAATTTATATCCAAGGGTTAATTAAGCGTTTTTGTACTATTCTAGTCAGTAAAATAAACGGTGCTGTTAAACGCCAAAGACGATATTTTTCCTTGTGATTTCTGTAGCATAATTTATATCCGAAGGTTAATTAAGCGTGTTTCTGCTTTTGTAGTCAGTAAAATACACAGCGTTTTAACATGCCACATACCAGTTTATTTTTTGCTGCTGATTTCTGTAGCGTATTTTTTATCCTTGGGTTAATTAAGCGTGTTTGTACTATTGTTCTCAGTAAATGAAATGGTGTTTTTTAAACCCCAAAGCGAGGACTTTTTTTCTTTGATTTCGGGTAGCTTTAATTTATACCCAAAGGTTTTAATTTAAGCTTGTTTTGTTTTTTTTATTAAAGGAAAAATTTACACAGCGTTTTAAAAACCCCCCAATACCAGTTAATTTTTTGCGCTCGTTTTTTTTTTGCGAAATTTTATATCCAAGATTTAAATTTTTGGGTTTGTTGGTGCTTTGGTTTTGGGGGTTAAAAAAAAACGGTTTTTTTTAAAAACCCCCAAAGCGGGGAAATTTTTTTCCCCGGGTTTTGATTTCTGTAGTTTTTTATATCCAAAGGTTAATTAAGCAGGGTTTTGGTATTGTAGTAGTAAAATACAGGGGCCTTTTTTTAAAATGCCCATACCAGTTAATTTTTTGCTCCCTAATTTCTTTTGCGAAAATTTTAAATTTTCCAAGAGTTAATTAAGGGGGGGTTTTGTGTATTGTAGTCAGTAAAATAAACGGTTTTTTTTAAAACCCAAAAGGACGAAATTTTTTGGGTGATTTCTGTAAAAAATTTATTTTCCAAAAGGGTTTTAATTAAGCGTTTTTTTTTGCTTTTTGTGGGTAAAAAAAATGCACAAAGGGTTTTAAAAACGCCCAAACCTGTTAATTTTTTGCTGTTTCATTTTTTTTGGGCGAAATTTTTAAAAATAAAGGGGTTTAAAATTTTAAGCTTGTTTGTGTATGTAGGGGATTAAAATAAATGGTGTTTTAGACCCCAAAAGGGACAAAATTTTTTTCCTGGTGATTTCTGTAGCATAATTTTTTATCCCAAAGGGTTTAAAATTTAGGCATTTTTTCTGTTTTTTAATAGTCGGGTAAAATACACTGCTTTTTTAATACACCCCCAAAACCATTTAATTTTTTCCCTGTATTTCTGTACCCGAAATTTATACCCCAAGGGTTTAAATTTTTAAGGTGTTTTTTGTTACTGTAGTGAGAAAAAATAAACGTGTTTTAAAAAGTTTAAAAGAAGACTTTTTCCCTGGTGATTTCTGTAGAGGGAATTTATTTAGAGGTTAATTTGAGTGTTTTGCTTTTATAGTAAAGTAAAATACATTTTTTTTAAACCCATGAACTTACCATTTAAATTTTTTTTGTGCTCATTTCTTTTCCCGCAATTTATACCCCAAGGGGTTTGGGGTTAAGCTTTGTTTGTACTTTTTTTGGTAAAGAAAAATTAAACGGTTTTTGGGTTTTAAACCCCAAAAAGTTTAAAATTTTTCCTGTTGATTTTGTAGTTAATTTATACCCAAAAGGGTTTTAAATTAGGCTTGTTTTGTTTTTTTGGCAGTTAAAATACACGGCGTTTTAACACGCCAAATACCATTTAAATTTTTTTTGGGGTCATTTCTGTAGCCCCAATTTAT